>JAOYSI010002983.1:0-15532 GCA_025775065.1 Hiodon alosoides
GTGTGTGTGTACGTGTGTGTGTACGTGTGCGTGTGTGTGTGTGTGCGTGCGTGCGTGCGTGCGTGCGTGCGTGCGTGTGTGTCTGTGTGTGTGTGTCTGTGTGTGTGTGTGTGTGTGTGTGTGTTTGTGGTAGTAAGCTGCTGAGCTGTGAAAGCTCGGCAGTAGAATGTACGGTTTAGCCCGTCGCCGTGAGGCTCCTGGGGGAGAAGGAGGTACCCAGGGAGGTTCATGTTATTGGGAAGGTCATCATTACAGTAGGAGGGTCAAAACAGCTCCCTCACTCCAGCTATACACAAATGCCTGCTACAGTGCCTCGAGCTGTCAAGTCTTATATCCACAATTGACTATATGTCACAGCAATAAAAGGAAAATCTGTATTCAGTGCTAGATGTTTTCCCTTCAAAGACGGGAATTGTGAATAGACAGGTCAAAACACAAGGACAGCTTGCCTGTCAGTAAGGGTGTTTGCATGATATATCTTTCTAGAATTAAATGAATATGGAATTTATATTTCGTAATGATTTTACTATATGAAAATAAAGGCTCATGTCTGCACACAGATCGTTCATTAGCGAGCATGTTAGACTCTGTGCTTGTCCAACTGAAACTCAGAAGGAGATTCAAAGCTTTTTATTGGATTATATAAAACTGGACCTGTAGTCAAGCATCTCTCCTTGATTGACATCATGGTGTGTTTGTCTGTTAAGTTGGAGGGACAGAAATGTTTTGTTGGGGCGAGAAAGCGAGGGACTTTGAACGAGCCTTAAGCTTCTGTCGCCTGCTGAATCGCACGTGTGATTGGGTCAGGCGATAAAGGACCCCTTGTTTCTGCGCTTTCTTTGGCTGCCTGCAGTGTGTGCCCGCCCACATCTTACACGTTTTTGTGCCCAAAACCCATACTGAATGTATGGGGAGGCCTCTGATCCGGGCATCTTTAGACGACGGCTGCTAGACCATCGCTATCTTGACTAAATGACGTGCAAGGTTAAGTGTAAATCAAACACTAGGTCATCAGTGGATATGGCTGCAGTAAATTAAATAATTTATTTTATGGCTAACTAGGATTTCTAACTTAGTTAATTTTCATCTAAATTACATTTTTGATGGGATATATTACCTGTTTTTGTTTCAATCTGGAATCAGCAATCATTTATTTAATCTAGTCATAGGGCGTCTTTCAGTCCTTAGAATTTAATACAGAGCATTATACAGGATGTTCAGCACTATCTGGGTGTCAGGCATGTTATTAGAAACAGGCGCCTGGTAGTCAACAGAGGTCTCTGTTGTCAAAAACAATGCACACCGAATGCTCACCCTACCCTGGACAGCACCTAGCCAGTCAAGCGCTGCAACTGGGGATTCCCAGTCACAGTTGGCAAATGGCCTGATCCAGATTTGCACTACGGAGTCAGAATCACAGAGTTTTTACTGAGCCAAACATCAAAACATGGGTATTTTCCCATCATTCAAGTTTGGTGTTGCACGAGAGTTTGAGATTAACGCTTTCTGGTACAGGAGCTTTAACTTGCACAAACTTGCAAGGGGTGTCCTGAATTGTGTTAATTTGTATTTTTAAATTCAGTGTACATCAACATGCTTGAAAAATTAGTTTAATGGGGGAATTATGACATACTTAGTCATTTCTAACATTCTTGGCCTTGCCTGGTCCGGCAATGAACACGTTTTTTAGAGAAGGTGCAAAACAAACAGATTTTCACCAGGGCAGGTCTCCAAATTGTGTACTGAACCGTGTTTACTACAAAATCAATACAGGCAACAAAAAAAAAGACCACCCCTTTAGAGTTTTAGGGTGACCAGAGATTTTTTACTGCAAAAGTAATTAGATGAAGCAGATAGCTGTTGACATTTGATCGTCCAGGTGATTGATTGAAAGGCCTCACGTGGAGTGGACTGTCAGCCAGGGGGAAGTAAGCCTGTTTGTAATCATTAATTTAAGAGATGAAATTACAAAGCCAAACATTTTTATTTTTGTCAGCAGTCTTTTCCAGCCCACCAGCTTCAAGCACACACATGAGGCATTGCTCATAGATCATAAAAGGGCAAAATGGTTTTATAAATTGGATAGCAGATAGCAGTCTGCTCAATGTGCCCATCAGAAAACAACTGATGGAGGAAAACTGACAGAGAACATCTTTGTCCGTCAGGGTTAACTTCAACTCCCCTCTTTGTTAAGACCAGTGTTTTTACCGGTTCAACAACTGGTTGCTAATATATGAATAAACATCTTTCTTGTCATCACCGTTACTGCGGAATCCATGCGCTCTGAATTCCTTTCTCCTTTATTCCCAGTTCCTTTACAGAAGGGAGTGAAAATGACGATTTTGTGAATGGGCTGGCCTTGTCAGTCGTCATCCTGTTCTGCCTCCTCTCTGCAGGCAGGGTGGAGGTGTGACAGGGGGTTAACCACCCCTACTCCAGTTTCTGTTGACCTTTCTGACAAGGTGTCAGTTTGGTCTTCATGCCTCCCTACACATTTAAACGCTCCTCCCATCCCATCTCCCCCCCCCCCTCACACCCACACGTGGTGTCAATTAGCCCGGTTCCTCCACTGCCAGACAGACCCTGTGCACCCAACACACGTCCTAGCCCCCCCCCAGCAGGCCCCGCACCCTGGAACCTGCCATATTAAACATGTCGCCACGTTTTCCTTCTAGCCCCCAAACCCACCTGAGATGTTAAAAGTCTGGACCGTTAAGCCACTTCTGTCAGTTCAGTGCAGGGCCTATTACCCACGCTTTGAGCTTTTCCACTGTGAGAGGATCTGTTTGTATATTTTATTTGCAGGCACAACCCAACCAGCCTCTTTTATCCTTCATAAGTGATATTAGCGTGGCTGATCTTTATCGGGGAGTGCCGTGTGCGTATTGGGGGGCTGGATTCAAGTGCTGGGGGCAGACCAAGGCCAGCCCAGGGAACGAAAAGCCTGGAGGAGGGAAAAGAAAAAGAAGGCGAAGGAGGAGGCAAGGCGGCTTTTGATGGGGAGAGGAAGGAGTGCCAGGGCGACCCTCACAACCTCCAGACGTTATTTACCTTGAGGATGTACGGCGTCTAAATTGGCTTAAGCCAGAAAAGCCCCAGGCTCGGAGCTGCCTCTGCTGCTGCTTCTGCAAGAGTAACAGGGACTTTCCAGGGAGGGGGAAAAAAAACATAAATCATCTCAGATGTGCCTCCTAGCACCGGGCCGCGCCTCTGCAGGCGCACGCACAAAGCGCCGGCACTTATTACATTTCCATGAAGTTTACCGAATTTGCAGGATCAGTCGTCGGGGAGTCTGCGATTTGGCCCCCGGCATGTGACACGCGGGGCGCTCCCACCCCCACGGCCGTCTAATCTTCGCAGCCAAGATGATTCCATTAGATTAGGCCTTCTCCCTGGAGCCCCGCCAGCTAGTCCCTGACGGGGCCCCAGGGGGCCCCACGCTACCGTAGCTGTGGCAGGGTTCAACAGGACGATCCCCGTTTGCCCCACAACCAGCCACTGTGGGACAATGTTGCGCGGTGTCTGCATACACTCAAACAGCATGGCAACCTCGCTCACCTGCGCACACAGGATCATCACCTTTACTCTTCACGTGCACTTTTACCAGTGGACCTGGGACCGCCTCTGGTCATTAAAGTCATTCCCAGCAGGGCCACAGAGCAGCTGTATGTCCTAACCACGTGTGAACACGCACAGACTCTCTACAGTCTCGACCAAGTTACCCCCAGCTCCATGGCGATCCGCCTGTAAAGGGGCGAGGACACGGGAGAGTCCTAGAAAGGCCCGGGGGAAGCTGGAGTCGTTTCTTACTCGGTGTGATTTGACTTCACTTTGCTTCACTTTTTCCTCTTTGTTGACTCCTGCCTATTCACAAGTATTTTAATGGAGGTTTCAGCTCCCTGTTTGTCAGTGACCGTTCAGAAGGCCACACGTTTTGTTCCCGCCCTGGTGATTGACGTCGTCTGCGGCGGCTGTCAAGGGTAGAAGACAAATGTAGCGGGGAGGGCCAGCTCAGGCCAGCGTGTCGCTGTCAGTTCCATTGCATTTCGCTTTGTGGAAATAATTGTGGGGATTGTCAGGCCACAGACAGGTAGACTCCCGACCCTGGTGTTGGGAAGTCTGTGGCCTCTCCAGGGAGGTTGCCGTTTGCGTGCCTTGTTTGCCCCGTGCAGAGCCCCAAACGTCACCGAGTGACAGCGCAGACGGCCCTCCCCGAGGACGACATTTCCGAATACTGCGGCCCAGTAGAGGGACCCGAGCGCTAAGCTCCACTTATTAAAACCGGTGTTCGTGAACCGGAGCCCGTGATAAACTCGTCATATTTCATGGAAATTTGACTAGTACCAGGTGTGGTGAAACCAGCATTCGGCTGCAGTGCTTAATGATCATTAGTAATAAGGCTTTAAAAATCCTTCTTCTCTTTTTGTTCTATATATATATTTATATATATTCATGTGTCTGACATAAAGCTCATATATTGTAAGATCAAAGCATGAGTTCTGGACTCTTTTCATGGACTCATGAGTTTCTGGACGTGTTTCTGAAATAAACGTGGCACTTGGGAACCAGTTGGGAATCTGAGCTGCATCTTTAGATACATAGTTAAGGTACATAGTTTACTTTAGAAACGAGTTCATTATCAGTTTATATGTTTCCATTGGAGTCCCCCTTTAAATATTGCTTTTATAAGAAGTTTAAAAGCTATGCTAGCATGGGTCAAACGTTAAAATAACGTTCTACATTAAAAGAAAACATCAGTCACCTTCCACTACCTGCTAATTATTTCTAGAAAGTGCCAAAGCAAATTAAGATGATTGGATTTTAACCCTAACCCTTTTATTTTGTGCTTGTTTGCTCAGAACAAGGGTCTAGATGAAGGTGAATGAGGGGCTTGAATGGTGCGAGGTGTATGAATGTCTTTGACCAGGAGGAGGCGCTGGTCTGCGCTGGTTGTCGCTCACACTCGGATGACAGCGCTTGGCGACCGCCCGCAGGCAAGGCTCTTTAATGGCTTTGTCAGAGCTTGGCTGTCAACAGGACTCCCGAAGTAATCGACCAATGCTGCTAACGCTAGCATGTGAAAATGGGTTTGTGCGAATGAAGCCGCGAGTGCAGACAACCAAGGCGTCTCGGAGTGAAGTTCTGCTGCGCAGATCGCGTCAGTGGCGCAGGGCGACCCTCACCGCGCGGGGCTGGTGCCGTTCTCACATGTGCGTTTTTGTCTTCTCTCTGCTCCCAGGACTTCGTCACTGTAAGTACACGATGTACAGCTCCCCGTGTTTGCGTCCCAGCCACGCTCCCAAATTCCCAACCCAGTTGTTCTAGCACTTCCACGCTTCTGCCCGTAGTAACATCCTCAGAGTACTTTGATTGTGTTGTGATTGCCTTCCATTTACTTTGAAGACTGGATTTATGACGATGAAATGACTTAATAGTGTGAAATTTGAGGTATGTCTAGCTGAGTGATTAGGATTCTGGACCAGGTAATCCGGGGGCATGCATCTATGGGCTAAAACCCGACTCCCTGTGACCCTGGCACAGCCTCTCCAAAGCGGGGCGAGTGAGCTGGAGTAAAGCCGTTTCCTCACAGCGCCGCGGTGGCACGCTAGGTATCTCCAACTTCTATCCATACCTCCAGTTTCTCCAACAGCTTTCATTTCATGACCGTCCATCGAGTTGGGTCAAGTCGATCCCTTCTCCCTGGAATTCAATCAAGAGCATTAATGTGTGAAGCAGTTGAGGAAAAGAGAAGGAAAACAAAACAAAACAAAGGGATTAGGGAAATCAGATACCGGAGCAACAACAAACAAGCGCCCTGTAATCTTCTTAAAGAAAGCAATGAGAGGAAACCCCCTCAGCCGGGGCGAATAATGATCCCGGCCGCAGTGGATCAGGCGGGGAAGGTGAGAGAGAGGGAGAGGGGATTAAGTGCAGTCTCAAACAGCCACTCCGGCAAAGGCACGGGCTCCTCTCCCGTTCCCAAACTTCAAAGGGTCCGCCCTAAGCTGGAGGTAGGTGGCTCTAATCCGCCGGGTGGATGCAAATGTTCGCAACCTGGCCCAAGGCCGCCTTTCATCCCCCACGCTCCCTGCTCCCTGCAACTCGGGAGGGTAGACGTTAGCGCCGCACCTTCGTCTGTTCGATGGAGTTTTCAGTGACTTTAGCTTCGTCGCCCGGGCCAGGATGGGCGCTCAACACCTCAAGTGCCACAAGATGAACAGATGAACGGTCGCCTTTTACAGTAGTTATTCAGGCTTCACACGGACTTAGGAAGGATTATGCCTGTGTCTTGTGTAAATGCATTGTCGACTCTGCTTTTATTTATGCGGATTTACACCCCCAGTGTTGCTGAATATTAAGGTTTTATTAAAACACTCTAAACTGTAGCTATTTATAGGACCCTTCTGTGTATCGGCCATGATTGTATGGTCAGTGTTTATCTCACAAGCTGTCTCCTGTTCATCACTTAAACCTCCCCTACCCCACCGATTCGGGATCTCGCTTCCTCCTCCAACTACGGACGTCCCACAACCTGCTCACGGGGGGGGGGGAAACACTGCTGATCGCAGGGGGTAAGTCCAGTTTCTCCTCTAGTCCTAGGAGGGGGGGGTGACAGCAGCCCCCCTGTGTCTCCCCATCGTGATCTTAGGGTTTAGGGCAGGAAGCAGTTCCGGCGATGAAAGATGGTTCGCACTGCAGGAAGCTGCTAGGGTTTTAATTAGGGACGTTCTCTTAAAAAACTCTCCCCAATCAGCCTCTTCCAGGGGTGCATGCCGGGACATGGCCCGTACTCAGGAGTATCAGCAGGAAGGAGTGAGCGCTGGGGTTTTTTTGTCTGCTAGTAGGCGGTTTGCGTTTTCAGCCCCTGAAAATGACGGAAGTGTTCCGGTGTCTTCTGTGTTTCTCGGCAACGCAACAACGAATCTGTGCTTTCAGGTTTTTTAGTTCATTCATTCATTTTTTTATTTTTTTAACAGTTCCTGTGGAGGAGAATTCATGCTAATTACCCTAAATTACTGTAGAACTTTCTTTCATATGTGAAAGGGAAACCAAAAGCCCTTTTGTGTGTAATGCGATTGTAATAGCGTGATAATTATTATTAAAAAACTTACACCTTACCTTTTTTCATCCTTAGGGCAGATATATGGTACGGTTTACTCCACACAGGATTAGAGAGATTATTTCTCCATGACTCAGAATAAAGGGATTAAAATCTTTGGCAGTCTTTGTGTTTTTAGGAGTGTTTCTTCACTTCACTTGTAGTTTAGTTTTTTGGTTATTGTTTGTTTACAGGCAGGATTTCACACTGTTAGAGTATTAACCTAGAGACAATGCAGGTAGAACTGGATAAATTGCTCTTTGTTGAAAACCGAAGAGCGCCATTATCTGGGTTAGCTTTGAAACCTATGTGGGATTGGCTTTTTTTTTTTTTTCCATAGGTGGTCTCTCGCATCAGGACATTATGGGCACTGTGTGCTCTCAGAATCTTGCCTCTACTCTGCAATCGTCCTTAGCCTGACTTGTGCTTTAATTGAATTCACCGACCCCCACTTCTGCCTGTTTGACACAGGGAATATACAGATGCAGAATTACTCCTTCAGTGAGGTTTCAGAGAGCCTGCCTGGCTCTGACTACATGTCCAGTCTCCTGGCATCCAAGTCGCAGTCCCAAACCTCTTTTTGGGGGGGCGCTAGGCGGATGTGTTGATCTGCAGAGCCATTCTATCGATTGGGTCAGAACGACATCCGCTGAATGGGTCGCCTGTTTTGTTTCTTTCTTTGTGCCGCCTGCTTTTCTCCTTCTGTCGGTTAATTTCCCCCTAGCAATGTGTGGAGAGAGCGCCAGTCTCCCCGAACGGTCGCGGAACGGTTGGAATTCGGTCTCTCAGAGCAGCGATGTATCAGGTTCTTTTACGGTCAGAGCCGTTCCTTTGCAGTCTTTCATTTTCCCCGGTCCTCAGACAATCTCCTCCCTCGCCTCCCTGTCCTCCCCCTCCCCTCCTCCCTGCCTTTCATAGTGCCATTTGCAATTTAATGCTCACCTGGGGTGAGCTCGGACAATGGACCCGGCCATAAAACGGTCCGGGGCCCGCCTGCATGCCTAATGAGGTTGATGTTGAGCTATTTAGGTTATTGTCCCCCTATAATATCTGCTTAATGCAACTCAATGGGAGTGGATTGTCGAGACCGTTAAAGATTCTATTAGGCTTCCACAAAAGCTACTTCATTCTGCTACTCGTTGTATAATGGCCGGGGCATACACTAAGGCCCTGAGTGGGACTTGCAGGAAAGAGACCTGCCATAGGAGGCTGTGTGGTGAATTCTGCCATAAAAGTGAGTTAACAGAGAATCAGAATCAGAATTTTATTACTTGTAAAATGTATGTGTGTGTGTGTGTGATTATTTAAATATATATATATATATATATATATATATATATATATAAGTCTCTCTTGTTGTCCACCAAAACCTAAACATGTCTTTTCTTTCTCTCTTCCAATCTGTTGATATAGAAATACTTTCTATGTGTTTCTTTACAATACACAAACAACTATAATCCACTTTTCAGGAAGACCAAGCACCAGTGAGAACCAGCACAGACTACTTTGGAGACCAAAGCTCTTCGTAATTCAGAAAGGTGGTGGTGTGTTGGGGGGGGTGGCTGCTTTAAATAACACTTGATACAAAACCTGTGTTGTTTGTGTCTTTGTGTCAGCCTTTGGGAGTTTTTAAACAGTCCCATATGGTGGTAGCTTCCAGGCCTGAAAGTGATGGTGCAGCCTGAGCCAGGACTTCACACGGCGAGTATAGAGTGAGATTGAAGAGGCGCGCACTAAGCTGTCTTTTCAGACGCAGCAAAGCCCTCCATCTGGACTCCCTTAAAGCTCTGGGCTAGTTTGTGCCGCTCCCCGTGGGCTGATTGGGCCCCCTGAAGCAGAAGTAACAGCGTCAATAGTGTAAACCCTTGCCACTTGAGAGTATTACATTTCTTTTCATGCTTGACTTAATCAAAACTGGGGGAAATGAAATTTACACCTTTTTGATGTCCATTTCCCTGCTGCTTAAGAGGAGCAGCCTTAGCCCATTTGATCTTCACAAGTGCCCACTAAACGGCCAAATATGCCAGGCTGACAGCAGCAGACGGTTGGCAGTTGCCTGTCGGAGCGGGGTCACCGCGGAGAGCAGCGCGTTGCGCACGCCTCACAGGGTGCATTCATATGTCCGTGATTCTGCGTGTCTGAAATACAGCTGAAGCTTCTTCCTCTGTTTCTCACACTGAAAAAACAAGCGTGCAACCTCTTATGGTGTGACTGACTGAGCACTCGACAGGACAGGATCTTTGTTAAAGCCGTACATTGGTGAGAAGTAAAGCAGATTATACGTAGCAGAAGGGTCATTTCCAGTTGTATTTTATGTAATGCATGTAAACTCTAGACACGCAGTTTATGTTCCAGAGATATTTTTTCTGCAAATAGCTTGGGCAAAAAAAGGCACAATAGTTAATCTTGCTGGTTTCCAAGAAAGTTTCTAAAATGCGTTTCAAATAAATGGAAAAAAAAGGCCCGCATTTTTCCCATTGACTGTTGTATTAAAACAATACACTTCGTACAATCCCAAGGAAAGGCATGATTCTGGAGGAAGATCTTTTCATCATATTTGTTAATATGATATATATCTGCTTTAGCTGTGGTAAATAAATGTCACAACTGACGACACTCCATAATTCCAGTGCTGATTATTGTAGGGCAGCCCGTTAAAAGAATGAACAGAAAGTAATTAGTGGGGGAAGATTTGCGAAGCACAGTGACCCATCGTTCCGGGAGCCTGGTTTTAATAAGTTCACAGTGTCGGGTGCCCTCAGTTTTCCCGCCCTGCATCTCGCCCGGTCAGCACGGAGCTGTGTTTGCACCTCTTAATGAATCCACACCTACCGAGGGGCTTGGCAGTGTCCCACTGTTGCCCTCGCCGCGGTCACTCTAAAATCAGCGCATGTGGCAGAACAGAATTAAAGAAACAAACAATTTGTGTGTGTGTGTGTGTATTATCTTTACGACTTTGTAGACAACCTTTTCTTTCTGTCAGCATTTTTAAGATACATTCTCTCACCTGATCAGCACATTTGTGCAAGATAATTAAATGCTGGAGTCTCGTGAAAAGCGATGTTACATTTGTTAAATATAATTAACCATTACAGGGAGTAGCGTGGCGAAGCAAGGTGGTGGGGGGGTGTATGCGTTTCAATAAAAAAGAATAGGCCTGCAAAGGAACTTGTCTGGCACTGTGATGTTCTGACAGTTCTAGTGTGACAAGATACATAGTTTCTATTCAGAAAAATGCAGATTATTGGTTACTATAGTTTCCCCAATACTCAATGGAAGCTGATGCCTAATCTGAACAGAATAGGTTAAAAGGGGCCGATGTTCAGACCCACCGAACCACATGTTGAGAGGCATGGCTCTGGTGGCTTTGATGTCTTCTCTCGGGGTTCGCAGACAAACCCGCCGATGGGCTGAGTGACAGTGAGTGCCCGCTCACAAAGGGAAAGCAATGCGGCCTTGCTTCACGCGCTCGCAGAGAAGTGGCACATGCGATTACATCTCGCCGGGCGTTTTTTTAACCCCACTTCTCAGTTAACTGTGTGCAGAATCTTTAAAAAACAATCTTCCCATTTCCTTAAATTTCCTTAAATGTGTAAAAGTAATGGGAGCAAAGGGTGAAAGAAATGCCTTTTGTTTTTTTGAAAGCGTAAAAAATTTGTGAAGGAGAAAACTAAGCTGATTTATCATGCACGGCTCAAACTGTGAAGGCTGATTGTGAAGCTAATGTAGTTAAACAGAGAATGCACGCCAATGACATCAAGTAGACTATTATTATTTATACCTCATGAAAATCTGAGTTTGAAAATTGATTAACATGAAAACTTTCTGTTGTGCCTTTCCTATTCCAACTGGGCTGCTACGGTTACTGAACTGGGAAAAATTAAAAGTTTGTAAGTATAATTTTTCTACTTTTTCCACATATTAACGTGATAAAGTTAATCGTGACCTTTTAGTTTCTTAGAAGTCCAAATGACTCTCATTGTTTATTTTAGATGTTTTTTTTTGTGTGTGTGTGTGTGTGTGTGTGTGTGTGTGTGTGTTTTTTGAGATCTTTTTCATACACATGTGCACGTGTGTGCGTGCACAGCTGTTCGTCTTCAACAGGTTCAATAGACGACTTACCTGCAGGCAGTTTTGTGTTTCCTGCTACCGCGTGGTTTATAGCAGATTTGAAATCAATGAAGTATGTAATTTGTAACAACTGTTCGGACTGGTTCAGACCTAAACAATAGCAATGGGATAACTGTCCCCGAATTTGAGTCTTTAGTGCGGCATCAATGGGCTTACAATGCGCTGAATTAGCTGGCATATTAATGACCAGATGCAGTGCTCATCCATTCACCTCAGCCAAGTCTTCTTATGCAAATAGCCCATGAATCCAGTTCAAAGGAGTGCCTTTTTAAAATGAGCCTCACATCTCTCTACAGAGAGGCCCTTTCTCTGTTTGCAATGGGGCCGGTAAAGAAAGTGAAATGAGAAAAGTTAGGACATTTGTCCCCCCCCCCCCCCACCAAACTGAACATGATCCCGTTATCACACCCTCCTACTGGAAACTTGCATGGTTGTTGAATTTGAAACCCAGAATAAGGGGGATATAATCCTGGCTATTGTGGCAATCAAAGGCAGTATTCACAGGGGTGGTAGTGGGGAGGACTGGTCCAAGTTCATGCCCCTGCCTAAAGACCTGTTGGAGCTGAGTAATCCCTGTGCGTTTGGGCTTCCAGTCATATGTGCCATTCACTTTAAAGACCTTAGTGTGCATGCATTCAAAAAATAATACAATTGTAAATACATTAAATTATAAAATGATATTATAAACTTTTTGTGGTAGTTAAAATGTATCTTTTTGTGAATGTATTTTTAAACAAAAGTCGATTTGTTATAATAATTTTCAACCATCTACATAATGTGGAAAACGTGCAAATTTTGAAAAACAATTGGGATATATATTTTTAAGTTTCTACCTTGTAGGTCAATATTGATTCTTGTGTTACAGTGCACAATGGCCTCTTGGTCTTATTTTGTTATGTTGCAGGTTAAACGATCATACCTTGAGACCTTTCTAATATCCCCTCAAGGATGGTGTTATTGACAGTCAGAACTGCTTTACGTGTTTTACCTGACACTTGCAAGAGCCAACTGTTGATCCGACGCTTGACTCTCCCGTTAGCCAGCTGAAAATATTTGAATGGAGTGTAGGCTGAGGAAGGTCTATCTACCGTGGGACGCCTTTACTTATCAGCCATGACGTTTTTATACACTTGAATCTCTCCAGAATTTGAAACACTCAGCCGCCTAAGTACCCCCTGACAGGACTACCGCGACATCACTTCCTGTAACACTTGTGCAAGTCAGTGGCCATTGTGTTAAAAGCCTTCTTTTTTAAGTTTAATGACTATACACGGCAGCAAGTTGAGTGGCTTCCCGTTTTCCAGACTTTGTCATGACGGCACTGGTTAAATGCTTTGAATGTTGGATGTTTAACACAGGATCCTGGGCCTGTGATGGGATGAATGGACCCATTGTGTGCCCGATCACCTGAAGGGCTTGTCACGCCCTGCTGTGTGCCAACGTCTAAGCTCTGTGTGTTTTTTTTATATTTATTTAATTTTTCTGGATCTCGAAAAACCAAATATGTTCATTTGTCACCGTCAACAGCGTCCATAGCCAAAGGGCTGCCCTGTTGCAATCCCTGATATGGTTTTGTTTGCTTATGTTTCCTCACAAGTGCAGCACAACCATACGCCCCGTGTGTCTGAAGACTTAATACAGAGTCAAACCACTAAGCACACATTCAGTACTTTGTTTGACTCCCCAGGAGTTGGCAGTTAAGTACAAAGCTTTCATTAATGCATCTAGCTCTTTATTTATGTGCACACATAATGCCCAGCTGAACGGTTTAGTTTGTTCTTCCATGATTTTTATAATCTTTTTCTTACAGCCTCATCAAGGCTTCTATCACACGGCGGCGGAAAACAATGGGTGAAAACGGACGGCTGTACTGGTTGGGAACAACAAAGCCTCCAATAGCAGCGTAGCGTTCCTGGGCGTGGCTATCGCAGGGTGGGGAATGCGTTGGTAATTCATGGAGAACAGAAAGCCCCTGAGGTTCCACGGAATGTTATTTTAGCGTAGCTATTGCGTTTGGGTTCGCCGTAGATTTCCCCTTCTGTTTTACGATTACAAAAACGTATTGTTGATGATCAGTATTTTTTTTTTACGTTGGAATCACACTTTCGATGCTTTTATCGATATAATGCGCCATTTGAAATTCTCATTATCTGCTCAGCGTGTGTTTTTAGTTCTTCCCATGGAGTACCAACGGTAGTTTTTTCGAGGGACACACACATATCGTTGCCTATATAGGAGGTGGTTAAGAGGGAACGAGCCTGTCTTGCAAAAGGCTTTTCCTGTGAGGCATGAGCGCGGGTTCCAAAGCAGAGAAACGGCCGTCCCCTGGGCCTGACTTGGGACAGTCTGAACAAGGTGATGAATTCTTTAAAAAGACATCCACAAACACCGAACTCCCTGTCGATAAAAGGAGGTCGGTTCTGAAGATCCGTTCAATTTCCCTTGCTTTGGCCGCCAAGATCCTTTCTCTAATGCCTAATGCCCCTTTTGAGATAACGCTCAAATGGCGTGATCGCGTTCAGGCGGGAACGTCGAGCAAACAAAGACCAATACAAGAAGCTGTGGAGTGGAGTGGGACGAGCCGCTTCTCATCTAAGAGGCAAAAGTGTTCCTGCGAATCTTATTTAACTCAAACTGAAATAAATATCCATATCCAATAACCTAAATAATAATGAGGTGTAGTTTCTGCTTCGAATTTGGATTTCAATCCGTTTGGTTAAATTGCTGACAAAGTGATTTGTTTTATGTATTTATTTATTTGTTTGTGTTTCATCTTAGGGGTTTTACTTGTATATATTTTAAAAAGTACAACATCTTGTCTTAAAAGACGCTCTGTCCGTTCGGATTTTCTGTTGAGGCTCTCTCTCCTGTGGTTCGTTGCTGCTTTTGAGGCCAGCTTGTACCTCTGAAGTACAATGACTAGCTTTGCGTTTTGAGAAGGTGACAGATCCTCCCCATTCGTGAAACTCCTCTCGCTATAATTTGTCATTTTTGGTGACAACGCCCGGCCGGGCTCCACACGGCTTTGTAATGAAAGGAAGGGGCGATTTATTTATCTGCTTTTAACTCCGGCATGCTGTTTTGTTTTGTTTGTCTTTTTTTTGGCCTTGCCGGACCCCACAGGCCCCCACGGGCCCCCACGGGCCCCCAGCACCCCACAGGCCCCCAGAACCCCACAGCCCCACTGCACCCCACCGGCCCACTGCACCCCACAGCCCCACTGCACCCCTGAGGCCCACTGCACCCCACCGGCCCACTGCACCCCTGAGGCCCACTGCTCTCAGCATCACCAAATAATCAGGGTTGTCACACCACTTGTTCTGTTTCGTTCCTCACCTGCGAAGGCTGCTAGAGGTCCATTGGGCTCATTCATTCGTTGCTTTTTGTTTGAGTTGTTAAAATGGGGACAGTGTGCAGTGTGTATTTTTTATTTAACAATCAGTATCCAAACTGCTGACTGCCAACGTCTGTGTGCTTGTGTGTGTGTGTGTGTGTGTATGTGTGTGTTTTTGGTTTGTTGTTTTCGTGTGTATCTGTGTGCTCGCGTGCGTGCATTGAGGTCGAGTGGGGTTACGTGGGAGAATCTTACCAGATAATATCTCCGGGAGGTCATCAATCACGGTGGCTGACAAGCCTATTGCCTTCACTCGTTACAGATGTGAACAAGCTTAATTATTTGTCGCGTAATTAGTTCATGAAAATGTCAGGAAATGTCAACCTGCTTCACGGGGCAGATTTGTGTGGCACAACGAGAGTAAGTGTCAATGGGGGGTGATGTGAGGAAGACCGATGAGGGAGATGATCCAGCCAGGCGAGGGGGAGAGCCGGGTTGGCTGGGCTGGGCTGACCTGGGCTGACCTGGGCTGGGCTGGACTGGGCTGGGCTGGGCTGAGCTGGGCTGGGCAGAGCTGGCCCGTGGAGAGAACAGGAACCTATGCTTGCATGGCCATGGAAACGTCTTTTCGGTTAGGTTTCATTCAGGTGTTGCTTGATCTGATACTGTAGCCAATATTAGTCAGATAACATAATTATTCAGAGACCTGTAAGGATAATATGCATACAGCTGAATCATGGGTATTTTTTTACCACACAAGGATTTTGTTTAAATTTAATTTATAATTTATGAATCATATAAATGTTTTAATCTTAGCTAGTTTGATTTTATGGCTAAAAAAAGAAAGAATCAATTTTAAAACATTGTATGTATATATACATATATATACACACAGTGGGAAGAACAAGTATTTGATACACTGCCGATTTTGCAGGTTTTCCCACTTACAAAGCATGTAGAGGTCTGTA
>JAOYSI010002985.1:0-15116 GCA_025775065.1 Hiodon alosoides
ATATATATAATTTATAATATAGATAGAGAGAGAGTTTATATTGATATATAGATTTAGTTATATTTCAAATTAATTAATAAACAGTATTTGTATTTAGTGTTTTAGATTTCCTCAGTCTGGTTTGTATATATCATCCCAGATATTAGTGTCATGTTTTTGAAAATCCTTATTATAGGATAAGTAAATTTATGAAATATTGCTTTATATAAGGGTAACCTTAAAAGTATTTTTAATTTCGTAAAACATTTCAATACTTTGTAAATTATTGCATGGACGACATATCAAGCAGTAAAGACATGCGGTTTTGGTACTCATGATGATGAAGACTAGAGTGTCTGCAACAAAACCAGTACATTCTCTGGCCAAATTAGGACCGGTGTTTCTATGACATAACCTCTCTCCAAATTGTCCTCGCTGTTAAATTTTCACATGATGCACCATAGCCAAAAACAAAGCTTGTTGTCAGTCAGTGTGGGAATGAGTCTTTAAGGCCCTCCCTCAATGTCTGTTATTTTGTTAATTCCCGAGGCTTACAAGTGTTGGGTGACAGTGTTGGTTGAAATGTATATTCAAAAGGGGACTCCCCACCCCCCCGTTGCCCCCCCAGAGAATGAAATATTAAGCAAACAGATAATAAATCCGAGACCGTGCTGAGGATGTGGATTGGAAGCCTTTTCACAAGGGGGTGATTATCTATTTCGGTGGAAGGATTGGTCATGCCCTTTTTCTGTCGAACAAACACTAGAAGGAGAGCTCTCCTGGCTCCAGTCTGCAGTTGTGTATTGGGACTACAAGTTCCCATGAGATGGCAGACAGAGGAGACACAGGAAGAGCTGATGCCAGACCAACGTAAGTCAGGCTTCTAACCAAATATGTTCACTGTCACATGCTAATTGTATAATTAGCAGTTTTGCTTTACCATGCCCGGGGATTTGTTCCTTGTGATTTGTTATAATATTATGATTAAACAACAAAGAATGTTACAAATAATTAATATAAAATATTTATACTGTTGTCTAGGCTGCGTGTTGTCTAAGCTCAAAAAGGAAACGTAAACATGCCTCTTCTTGTTTTTATTTCACATTATTCTAGTTACAGTTCCACCAGTTCCGTCTTTTTACTCTTTTCCTAAATTAATTTTTCACTTACAGGTAATGGAAAATATTTATCCTTGAGAGATGCGTAATACTTTTATGATAAATCTGAGTAGTTGACATGGAGACCTGAGTGTCCTGGACTGCGGTGTCCACATTCTCTCTGGCGATGGAACCTGGAAAACATACTCTAGTGTTTGTCTGTGCCAAGTGTCTTTAGGTAACTGTTACACAATAATGGAGGATTGGATTATAGATGGAACTTGGAGACCTTTTGGATTCCAGCTTGGTCAGCCCTTGTCAATAAAGGTGGTCGCCCTAGTCTTATGATTCTGTTTTGCAGGTTCATTTTTGGATAATGTCACATACTGGCCACTGGGCCATTGCATAGAGTAAGGTGGATTAAGTCAGCTTGGGTAGTTTATCGGCTCCTGGTAAAAACGACTGCTGTGGGCCACCTGGGTGCCTGCAGGCTGGAAGTGCTGTCAGAGAGGGGAGTGCATTTCTTTCAGTCTGGTCTTCATCTCCTGTATGGCTCTGTGTTGCCTGTAGCGTTTAAAACGAGTGTGTTAGTGCTTTCTTACTCCCCCATGTGGTGCCAGGGAGAATGGCAGATTTACAAACTTCAAACAGAGATTTTGTTTAAATCAAATAAATTCAACCTGTTACAAGCAACAGACGAAATCCATGGCTCCATACTAAATTAGAACAAATTCAAATTTAGGCATTAAAAAACGTTTTTTTCAGTGAAATAAAGGGGAGATGTCTACCATTCCCACTACACATCTGTAACGTGTAGTAATTAACCAATAGACAGCTACTTCATGTAAACCTAATGTTCATACAACACTGAGAAAATACGGATTTCATTTTGTTGGGAAGGCTGCAGTTAAAAATGTGGAAAAGGTATTTCATAAAAAGTAGGTTAAGGATTTCTTACAGTACTGAATGCAATTGTGTAGAAGTTACATTTAGTTACAAAACTGTTACCAATTAAATAACACTCTGGTTTAATCAGTATTATATATTTAATTTGGTAGACAGTGTCAGATGTTGGAGTACTTCAACGTTTCCTGCTGTTTTGAACTTCATACAACACTTCACAAGCACATTGTGAAGTTGCAGAGTTGTAGTGATCCAGTCTATTACATGGTCAACTGGAGGAGCTAGGCCCTTTGATATAGTGGAAGCTGTTCATATTGACAATACACAACAGCACTAAATTAGAGGATCGAAGCTATGTGTGAAATTTGCCAGTCTCTCCCCCTTCCCCTCCCTATTAAGTTGAGCTCCTTGAGCAAAAGCAAACAGACACATTCTCCCAGTCGCCACCTTTCTTATCCATCCTCCTTAATCAAAGGCCTGGTAAGGAGCTTCAATCCACAAAAAGGTGTTAATGAATATCTCAGATTTACATCACAAAATCAGTCCTTTCTAACTGAGGCCTCAGAAGTCTTGACATTTTTAGATTCCTAGACTATTTTAAAGATCCGTCCTCTGTATAAGAGTTACACATATAGCCACTCCTAAATGCATTTCTATACATCTAATACAAATACAATCATTACTCAGTGATACAGAGCTTTACTATTATACCCTGGATATCAAATTCCCAGTTCTAAAAAAATAACTAATTACTTCATTAAAAACAAATGGCACAGAGGTAGTGGCTCCAGGCTGTCAACAACATAATCTTAGAGAAGAATTCTAAACCTTAATCTACAACCTCTAGCTTCGCTGTTACACTGCTTCCTACTGCCGTCATCTTCATCTTAAAATCAAACGTTTGTGTCCATAAAAGAGGCCATTATCACCTTGTTAACTTCAGCGTTACAATTGTCACCGTTCTGCTGTGATTCTGAATTTGTGTAAGGTGAGAGCTGGAATGAGCAAGGGTGGCATTTTGATGTGAAATCCGACATATTGTTGATGACTTTACACATTTTATCTGATACGTGATATAAGTCCTCAGATCCCTGCAAAGCCATGTACCTATCCAATTTAATTTGACAAACCATGTAATCCTGCAGTGTATGTTTACTTTAGTGCAACACCTGGCAAAGCGGTAGTTTTGAGTCACACTATAAAGCAACAAGATCATGATTAGTAATATGTTTATATACTATCTTTTTTTTTCTTCCCCTGGCACATTACTCGCTATGCATACTCTTTCCGAAGAGTTGTTTCGTCGTTATTTTCTTTGCATCTAGAATTCATGAACTACAGAGTACAATTTTGTGTGATCACAACTCACTCCAAAGTAACAACCTGTGTGCCGCTACCCAGATGTATGTCTGCTCAGCTTTACAAATCACTGACACATATACCACTTATC
Organism: Hiodon alosoides; assembly: GCA_025775065.1. Lineage (NCBI taxonomy): Eukaryota > Metazoa > Chordata > Actinopteri > Hiodontiformes > Hiodontidae > Hiodon > Hiodon alosoides. The sequence goes on from JAOYSI010002985.1 coordinate 3,430, forward strand.
ACATTTTCTTAAAGTGTGAATCTTTACAGTAGGGCTTACATCCTGCATTTATTCAAGGCAATGAGAACCTTGTACCATGGTTTCCATAACACCGGGGAAATATATCTATAAGTATGTTTTTCATATTATTTATAACCATATTTTAACTGGAAGTAGCATATTTAACTGAGGCAATAAATATGCTTTAAATCAAAAATCATTTTAGATATGGAACAAGGGGAGACATTTGAGGAGCTCCCTGATCAGAGGAAGGTTGTTGCTGGGTTCAGAGAGGGCCGTTCATCTCTTTCTCTTACGGAACTGTGGAGAACGACTCTACCATGTCATCTAACCTATACTTTAATTATCTTTATATAAAAAGGAATTGAATTTTTTAAAATTATTTATCTTATTATTTATATTATGTATCTCTGTATAAGTAGATAAATAGATATTGTATTTTATAATGGATATATGCATATACTAGATTTTACCCTTTTACCTAGGTTTTCAGAGAAAATAAAGTTGACTGAATCATAACTTGCAATTCACAGGGTTGACCAGCTGATGGCGGAGCGTTCCATGTTTTCAAATAATATATCCTGGAGGTAGTTGAACGAAGAATGTATTGAGGGGTGTTTTAAGAGGTTGCATTGGTAGCGAGGTAACGGTGGGATGCAGTTGCCGTGGACGCGTCGCTTCCAGTGTTCAACACTTCAGTTTTTAGGGGGTCATATGGACTAATATGAGGGTGAGGTCCTATTAGAACAGGTCAAGAGTTAGAGAAATAGGCATTTAAAGACATAAATAGGGAGGTAATTCTTCACTTTACTGCATTACACAAATAAAAGTAAACAATACTTGATTTACAATCAGAAGAAACTAACTCGATTTAATTTTAATACTATTACGATCAATATATTTTTATTATGGAGATACATTTGTCTTTCCATTTTGGCATACGACAACAACCTCCTTACAATGATTAGCCTCATCGGTAGAACGGCGAACGGTGTCAGAAGACATTCATACAGTATGAGGAGTTAGGAACGGTTTCGAATCGACAAACTAGGTATGGTCCTCACTCAAAGCTTCGCGATTTCCGTTACGCTGCATTGGACATCAGTCCAAAGCACCGGGGGGTTCCCCTCATTATTTAGTTAAAACTAAAAAACAAGTTTGCGTGTTCCTACATGGTTATTTTCAATTTATCTAGTGGGTCACTGAATTACTGAATTGTGGCGTACTGGAAATAATGCTGTTCTCATAGTGTTCATAGTGTTTCCCGATTTCCAAAATAATTACAGTAAGTCTAGTATTAAACAACTCTTTCTCATTAAAAATAACGTTTTCAGTTTTAACGGGTGCTTCTTATGAGCGCAAACTGGACTGGAGCATCCCTTGTCGGAGCTTCATTTGGGTTTTTAAATGTGACTGAAATTGAACTCTCCAAAGAAAACTGAATATCCAGTTTTAAACTGAAACTCAGCTTTAAATTGAAACCCCTATTTAACTTACATCAAACTGGCAAAAATAGTTTTATTTCCCTCGCTATGTGACTGATTGAATTATTTAATTTATTGTCAGTATGACTTATTTTTAGAACAAAAGTTCTTGTGTCTTTAATGGAAAAGCATTTATCCACATTGGTTCAGGGTTATTTGTAAATAGTCAGACGTGATCGAGTTTAATCATGCATCTGGACGGGTTGGATGTGCCCTGATGAGTTTTTAAATGCTAAAGACTAAAACTGACCATTACAATAATATATATAGGCCTACATTACTGTAATATTTATCATGATTTGTTTCCTGATTCTGCCTCTGATCGATAATATCCTCTGCTTCTGAAACACAAGCCAAACAAGCAGTAAATCACCTGTATCATGTCGTCTCGGTGGTGTCAGCATATTTTAAACTTGGCACAGTAAGCAAATCTAATGTTGCATCTAATATATAAATTCAAATATGTATCTAACATGGTAACGGATATAAAATTACTTTAATTATTAAATGAGAGCTTTACAACAGTTTTGGTTATAATTTAGCTGATCGTTTATTTCCAAAAAAATGGGCATATTATGATATCATGGGTTTCGCTTAACGCTAAGTAGGCTGTAATTCATCACCGGTATCCGGAATTTTCATTCACAGCTCCATCCTACCAGTATCCCTGCATTCCCTGCAATGAGCAGCAGCTGCTCTCTGACTAGCGCCATGTTGGACAAGGATTGTTCCTGCTGCAGCCGCAAGCAGTAACTGAGACTGCTCCAGGCTGAAGTCGCGGCGGAGAAGGCAGGGTGCAAGAACGTCCAAAAATATAATATTTGATACGGAATCGGTGTCTTAGCGAACGGCTACAATCAGTGAGGATAATAAAAACATTTCCTCAAATACCACCGGGAACTTGACAAGAGCATAGGGGAAGGGCATATAATGAAATGGAATTGTGAAAAAACAAACCAAACATTTTCCTTTAATCGTAATTAAACCGAGGAGGGGCATTGGAACTATACATTGCAGGATTGCGAGTGATGTTTCTAGCCAGCCATCTAGGTAGTTGGCTACTTCTTTGGTCCGTCGGTAGTTAGCTGTTTGTTACGCTACATTGAAAGTTGCCTTACTCGATTATCGCCAACTGGATTGAATAATTTAGTGTGTGCTTGGAAAACAAATGGGTTTCTAGGAAACGTTCGAAAATTGAATTCGAACGCTTTTATTATTACGTCAAACCAGCCGGTCAGGGCTGAACATTCCATGTTGTCTGATAGTCCTTGGAGGAACAAATTAGGGAGAAAGGTAAATTAATGTAATCAAGTATAGCCTGCCAGCTATTTTGCTAGTTGAACTTGCTACCTGGTAAGATGCATATCTCCCTGTTTCAGGGATGTAACTATCAAACTTGCTAGCTTTGATATTTATGATTAGAGGATCTTGTTACTGATTTGCACAGGCTAGGTGGCTAGCTAGATTGTTAGCCAACGCAGGCTGCCTCGGAGTAAGATGATAGACATTGTTTATTATTAAGGTTAATTTTTTAAATTATTTTAAACCCACAGCCGATCAGGTTTTAAGCCATGTCTGAGGAGGTACGTTTGAAGAAACTAGAAAAACTGATTTTGGACGGGCCGGCTCAGTCCAATGGCCAGTGCTTTAGCGTGGAAACGTTATTGGATATCCTTATTTGTCTTTACGACGAATGCAACAACTCGCCGCTCAGAAGAGAGAAAAATGTATTGGAGTTTCTAGATTGGGGTAAGACATTTTAAATTATTTTTTTTATAGCTAAGTAGCCGAACACGTATTTGACTAGCTACTGCAATGCCGCCTTTCGAGACTCATTCGGTCAGTTGCTCGACCACACTATAACGTTACGGTTCCACTGTTAAAACCAACGAATGCAATCCGCCGCTCCAGTTATAAATGTATATACATTATTGCATTTGTATTTTACTTTAACTGAAAATTGCTTTTTGAACATTGTGCTCGTCTAGGTCTTGGAAATGACCTTGTACCGTATACCTGAATTTTAACTTATGACTGGTAATAAGGATGCGATTTGGGAGGCATTCTTGGATTCCGCAGAATGTGTAACTAATAATATAAGTAGCATTGAATGTCACCAACTCACTAGAATAATTTAAATAGTTTTAAGTAATAATCAGCTCGCAGAAGGAGGATTTGAGGCAAATTAAATGGAAAACGTGATTGTGACTGCGTGATTTAAGAATAACCTACTTAAGGTTTAGTGGGGGGCCATTTTTAACGCCGGTTACTGCCAAATATGACAACTGATGGTGAGGTTAGCAGCTACCAGCAGAGCGAGATGCATTGACCACGTAATTAACTAAATTTATAGATTAATTAAAAAAATTTAAAAACGCCAATTTTTGAATTATGTGTACAAATTGGTTTGGATTTATTTATAGCCCAAAGTTATGCATGAACTTGCAGTTTGGTAAATACCGAGGTGCTTAATTTGACAACCACAACCGCCGTACCGATTAGGATTGATATGGTGATAAAGATGAGTAATACATAACATGCATACGTGATGCGATTCTTGAGCAGAGAGTAATAAAGAGAAATAATAAAAATCAAAGGATGATTGTCGAATCAAAATGGAAGATAATTGAGAATTTGCTACTGTGCCTCTTAATTTGAACAATGTTTTTTGTTTTTTATGTTTATCAATTTATGTAATGTAGTTTTTTTTTGCAGTGAGGCGTTGAATTAATAGAAATATTAATATGAATAAGGTTTCTCTAAAATGACAAATCGGTTTGCACGTAGTAACTTTCTAGGCATGTAGGTGCATGAAACAGATATTTTCATATACGTGGCCATTGCACATTGTTTTAAAAAGTCAGTAAGTTATTGTAAAAATCAACTTGAGGGATGCATTTTATGGGCATTCGGCGACATTGTAAAGACCTCTGTCTATATTATGAAATACGAGTCTGATTTGAGTAGCCAGCTTACTTGAAATTGAACCTGTAAAAGCTATTGATCAATTTAGTCTTTCCAAATAAAAATATCAGGACAGTATTAAGCTTTTGAGGTGCTAGTCTGTTGTACTCAATTATAAATTGCTTTTAGCTGAGGTCAGCTGGTAGCTTTATGAAATGTTTTAAAGAACTGAGCAAGTTTTTAAAAATATCTGAACCTCCAAACAGTTAATGTAAAAGTAGCACTGATTTAAATTGAACTAAAACAGGCTCTGTTAATCCGAATGTCTGGAAAGTGGAATTATTTTTCTGCGTGGAATTTGCTCAGAGAAACACAACTTTATTATGTTATCCACCACAATGGGCGAAAAAGGTTTGCATGCCAATTGGTGCAGAATGTTTGTGTGAACTAGGATCAATTCAAAGTTTTCCGGCAGCATAAAGGGGCCTGGGCGTGGCATGTGTGGTCCAGCTGTACAGTGCCAGAGCTTTAGACTGCTTGGAAGAGGTTAGAAAAGGCCGTCTAAGTTTTTTTGGCACTTCTGTACTTTTGGTAATAAGGGAAGGTGGGAGCGATTTTGGTTAAAATGTGAAGTTGATAAGAGTAGCAGGGGTGCAGAATTTTGGTTAAACCAGGCCCCTGATATGGTCTTTATGGTTGCAGAAACGGTTGTGGACCTCCTTACTCTATGAAACGCAGGAACTTTCTGATGTGCATAGAATTTTTTAATATCAAGTGTTTGCCCTTCTGTCTGTGACTGACTTTGGTTTATTAGGTTAAATAGTTTTGTTTTTGTTTTACGAAGACTTAATGGCAGAATATTGCTTTTTCCATGGAATAAAGTTTCAAAGGAACGATCAACCCATGATATTAATAAACCGGCGTTATATAAATAAACTAATATAATAAACTAGATTAAATGACATCATGAGGCAATGCTGTGATTACCCAGACACTGTCAACTGAGTTAAAATGATGAGACTATCATTAGGGCTGGGTATTTGAAGGGTCTTACCAATGTGTATCACAACATAAGTAATGAAATATAAATAAAAAAAATTTCTTTAAAAATAACAAATACTGTAAATAATAATACCTTTAACTAAAATAAAATGTTGCTGTAATGCCTATCTTGAAACCAAAACGGTTCCTAAAGTTTTGAAGGTGATGTAAAAAATACTTGAAAGATAGGAAGTCAGTTCTATAAATGCTTCTTAAAAATCGAGTACACTGCTGTTATATTGAGGTTTTTCTTGAACACTGCTTGTGCTGGTTCAAGTCTCATATCTCCAGCGGTGATTGGTAGTAATCCCAAACGTAAACAGCACAGTCTCGGATCGTTGGCAGCAATACTACATATATCCTAAGAACGTAGGCTATTGAACAAATGTAAAACTCATATATTTTGATATATATTTATTATAGTATATATTTTAATTCCTAATGACCAATCTAAAATAAAAGAATATTCCTACTGTGTTAAAAAAAAATTTTTTTATCTGATTATGTTTGCTAGCTAGTTCAGTGGATCACCAACAGGGAAACGCGATGGCACTCAGTAGCAAACCTCAGCTTTAGTACTAGGCAAACCTAGCTAAAGTCAACCTTAGTAGCTACCTAACCTTCCCTGAAAAGGTTGTGATATTAGCCGGAGTGAAAAAGACGTATCGAACATTAGCTAGCAGATTGACAGGCATGTGCATTCTAAAATAATCTTGCGTCCCCTCACACAAGTGTAAAATCGGTTGAAGGGTAATTACTTACTACCAGCCCAGCGCTCTTCGAAGAGAAGAGAAGAGATGTGATGTTCCAACCTGAGTTTATACCTGTTATATTACTGAGGTGAATGCAATTGGTTTCAGCGGTCTTCAAAAAAGTTTTTGCTACAGACCCATAAGCCCAGTGGTATTGACGCCACTTGATATTTATCTCAGTTTTAAGAACGCAGCAAGGTTTTTTGTTTTTGGTCAGAGGCACTATAGTATCACTGTGTGTTAGTGCACACAATGCATCATCTAGGCTCTGTTGAATATAAACAGCTTAGAACTTCCTCCGAATAACTGCTTCTACATATGTGGAATATGGAGAAATTTGATTCACAACAGAGATTGTTAGCGTGATTCATAAAATTGTGTTTTTATAGCAAGATGCCCTTTTAACTTTCAATTAAAAAAAAACCTAAACATGGGATGCAGCTGTGTGATGGAGATCTAAAAGTTTCCATTTCATTTTCTCAGCGCTTCTGGGTTTCTCCTAATTGTCCTTGCAGTGTTCTTTGGCAGGTTTTCATTTGCAGATATACTGTTAAAACTTGAACTCCGTTTTCGGATGGTGGGTATACAATTGAATTTAACCGTGTTTGCAATGCATTTCAATATTGTTGAATAATAAAAATAAAATCCTACTAAAATTACTCCAAAAATAAATAAATGCCCGCATTGAAGCTGAAGCTTAGTAGACCCTTTAGACAAATAAACCGGTCACGTACTCGCTGCCCAGCGATCACAGCAGAGTACAAACGGGTTGAGTCCATGTCGCCGACTTCACCCGCAGAACGAAGTTTACTCGGGCAGAAGATCCGTGCAGTAATAGTTACCGACTAATCCACAACATGTCCCTGTCATCTGTCTGGACATGTCTGTCGCGCTCCTTAGTATGTGCTCCAGTTCATCCTGATGGGGGAAACGCTGGCAGGTTGCTGTACCAGTGTCTCAGTAGGTAATCTGCAGGCCGCCCCTCCTGCCTGATTGCTGGCGAGTTCACCACTGACCCTGGGTTGGATAGCCGAGGGACAGAAAGGAAAAGACCTCAGATGGTTTAGGGTGTTAGGACCCCGAGTATGCCTCTTTTCCTCTACCAAGCTGAGTGGGGGGTGCGCTCCTCTTCCACCGTACAATGCTGTATTTTTCTTTAAAGAGGGTCACGGTGTTTGGCGGTGATCTCACTCTGCGGTTAAAAGTTGTCTATCTTGGCCTGCTCCTGCGGGGCATTCCTCAGGAAGCTCTGTTCCAACTCAGTGTGGACCCCCCGCTCGTGTTCACTGCTGCCCCCGCTCAGAGCCGCGCTGCCCTTGACCCGGTCTCCGGTGCGGCACCCGAACGCGCTTCTTTGCCTGGTCATCTCTCTTGCCTGGCAACTTTTCATCACCTGTGCCTTTGCACTGATGCACTCGACACTTCTCCGCTCAGTTGCAGTTAGCCCCTCTGACAGGGGCAGGTTTTACATCATCCGGTCCAATCCTACAGAGGGGACTTTCCGGCTTCTTCCCAAATCAAGGGCAATGAATAAAATTATTTGAATTACAAAATGTTATTTCAAAAATGTGTGTAACAGGATACTGTTGTGGTCTATTTATGTACTGTTATTAATAGACAGCGTTTTGACATTCTGTACGAGTTCTGCGAGGTCCATTTGACCCCTCTAAGGCAGGCCTTTATATTCGCTGTTATTTTTGTGTTGAATTTGCATGTCACAACTGTCATCAGGAAAGTGAGATTCTAAGGTGGTTTTATCTATAGGAAAGAGTTTAGAATTTCGTTATCGTTTCTGGGCCATCATTTCAAATGAAAACTTTATCCATTCTACCTCCATTAAAAACCTAGCTGTAATTTAGTACACACATACAACTAGGCTTTATACCTTCCAAAATCCCACCACGTGTTTCCCATTCATTTTGTTGATACAATGCTCAGCATTCTAAAAATAAAACGGACAAATTACATGTTACATGGAGAAACAATGTTTCAAGTTATCTTGGTCCTAACTGTGCTGGGCTCCCATAACGACCAAGGTGCTGCTTGCAGTAAAGAGATGGCAGATATTTGTGTGACAGGGTGTAACTCAATGTGTGTGCCGTCTCATAAGGCTGGAATGTTGGGTTGCAGGTATTCAGGTAGGAAGTACCTGCTCAAAGGTAAAGAAAAGCTAACTAACGTTAGCTAATTAAAGCGCCTTATGCCTGCATTGAAAGTGGATAAGAATCAAACCGTCAGACGTGGGTGTGGCTGTCGCTACGTACGTTGTCCACCAGAATGAAAGGGGGTTATCTGCAAAAACCAGCTGTGATGTTGGGTGAATGGCCCGTACTGTGGCGTGAGCCGTCCCACGCCGTTGCTTTTTCTCGAGTCCCGTGCAGTCAAGCGGCCAAGCGTCTCCGTAATCAGCTTTCACACTCTCCGACGTTCGTGGCAGTCCAAACAAAGTGCCCCGTGCCGGCTTCGAGCAACACTTGACTTTAATTGAATTAGTTCTGTATAGAAGATGCACTGTTTCACTGAAGTTTCCCATGTGCTCTCCAGCCTGTGTTCAATGTGTTGTGGTGTTTGGTAAAGCTGTGCCGAGGGGGAAGGGTATGTAAGCCACGGTGACGAGGCGGCACCGTTGGTGTTCAGTCTTGTTAGCATTCCGATCCGCGCGCCTTCTCTTCCTGGGCCCTCTTTCCTGGCATGGCCTCTGAAAGGTGCTCCTTTTGGCAAAAACACGGCACTCTCCGATAGCCAAAGGCTTCAAGCATGCCTTCAGAAAAACAGACCTGTCTGATTGAATCAAAGACTGCGGCGGTAACCAGCAGTAACAGTAATGTTTAAAATTCCAGACTGGAGTTTCAGTAAAAATCATTTCCTCCTGATTGGTATGCTCTTAATAGAGAGATATTCGGTGTTGAATAATGTTACCAGGAAAAAAAAATTCACCGAAACGTACCTGTACATATTTATTTATTTTACACTGTTGCGATTTTAGAGGGATGTATAGTTATTCTGTGTTCCAGCTGTCGTAACCAAAACAGACCCACTAAAATGAAGGTAAATATTTTTTGAAAATGGCTTTTGGCAGTTGAGAAATGCTTTACATTTATTATATAATATAATGCTGCTTAAATCTATTTACTTGACTTCATATTTTAAAACTGGTTTTCCATTTAGCCCTGATGCTGAAGAATAAGTAGCTTAGTGGTAAAACAACAGTGTGTCAACATTGTGTCAATGTCCTTGGCCTGGTTGGGCCAAGGCCTGGTTGGTTCTTCTCAAGAACGGCAGGGAAAACGGGCGTAATTTATTATTTTAATTTATTATTACTTAAAAAAAATTTTTTATCTTTGAGAGCATATCCAGGAAGATCGCCCTTGCAGTCTGACAGAATAGATGTCAGGAAAACATTGCTTCAGATGGAACCGCTGATTACACAAAGCTCCATAAACGCGAAGAGCGCCAGGCTTTCTCTCGGGTACAGGATTGTTCTCTCAGAGAGAGAGACGCGTACAGTCGGTTGTAAGAGTATCGGTGGCTGCCATTGGACCAGACTGGGCTTCCAGTACTGGTGGTCCTCTGGTCTTCCGTAATAAAACTTTCTCATCCACCGGTCTCCGGGCCCTGCTTTTCACTGAGAAGATGACATGCACAGGACTGAATCCTCATTGGTTTAGAACCCCAGGAGTTGTTGCTACGGTGGTGAGACCTTCCCATTCCAGTTGTTTCGCTCGATGTTTGTGGCAGAATCATCCACTATAGCCCCTTGTGAATGTTTTATGGTTGTGTGACCCGGGGGGGAAAAAAAGACTCGCTCTGAGGAATTGTTGGTATTGTCATTAGCATGATCCCACTTTGTGATAACATTCCTTTTCACTTTTTAAATGTTCATATTTGTATCCCTGAAACTAAGTTGTTGAACTCAGGGCTAGGAGAGCTGCCGTTGGCGTACCCTCAGTCAAGATTTATTGTCTGGTAAATTAATGAACACTTGCTGGAGGCCACGTTGGTGCTAGCCCTTTAGCCCGCAGTACAGCACGTGTTAGCGAAAGTGCTGACTCGGATCCCAGGTGCCTTGGGGTAGCTGTCAATCACCTCTGTGTGTCTGTCTGTCCGTCAGTCAAAACTGAAAGGCTTCAATGCACACTTATCAAATACGCCTTTTTTAAAGAGTTGTTATTGATGTCTACACAGAAATGACCCATGGGGTTAGTGCGTCTGGAGTCTGCCAATGAGAGATGGGACCATCTATGCAGGCTGGTGGGGTTGGTTTCTGGGTGTGACTGGTTCAAGGTGTCCTACTGGGGCATGGGCACCCATCCCTATAACAACAACTTTGGACAGCTTTGGGCCTCTGCTTTGTTATGCATACTTCTATTGTCAGATTAAATCATCTGCCTCTCTTTGGTAACATGTAGCTATTTAGCGTAGATAAATAATCCTCCGACGAGCAGCACGGCGAAATGCTAAACATAGATTTGCATTTTGATTGTGCAGTCTAGTTAAACTTCTAGGTATCAGAGGGCTCTGTGCCCGGCGCACGCCAAGCGGCCTGGGTTGCCCCCATGGCATGGAATTTCTCCTGACAGGGGTGATGATATCTTCAGCGGGAGGCTGACGGTGTAGCTCGCCCTGTGTCTGCCCGGGAGGAGAGGATTCTGACTGCGAGAGTGGTCTGCGGACCGGCGCTTTGTGCTTCATGCCGGTATACTGAACATCCATGGAATCCAATCCTTTAGAAACCCGAAGTGTTTAGTTGTCACTTGGATTAAGGTTGGAGGTATAGTGAGATTTAGGAATGAAGTGTTGTGCCGCTTAAGCGGTTCTCTTTTTGAAAGGGCCATACAGAGATCCTGGTCACATTTGTGTTGATTTAAATGAAGTATATGGGAAGAGAAATGTTGTCCAAAAATAAAATCCCACAATCAAGTGTCAATCAGCTGATTGGCTATCGCTGTGTTCCATCATAGCTGGGACAATGGGGAAAAACACGTCCACGTTATTTTATTGGCCCCCGAAGGTTGGAACTTCTGTGTAAATAAGATGTATTATATAACCGAATGGCGAAGTGGTTAAGAACTTATAACCTTTTAGATTACTCTGGATACAACTGCCTGTGTGCCGAGTCTTACCAGGGTCACTTGGTTCCCTGTAGTATGTAAAAATATTTAATTTGGACGTCTCTCTTGGAATGAAAACAGTTTGTGAATTAACCCTTAACACGCATGTTCGGTTTTGGTAATTCCGTCATTCTACAGGGCACTTTGAGCCAGGGGGATTTCTATTTGGCAGCCTGTTAGGTACTAGGCTAATTTCTTTTCATATAGGCCTCTCTGAGCGCACCAGTTTCTATTTATGGTAAGTGGGTAGGAAGTGATTGTGTTTCCTACCTGTATAGCGCCCCTGCTTTGCGAGCTGCGTGTGTCGATGGGTTAATGTATGGTAAGTGGGTAGGAAGTGATTGTGTTTCCTACCTGTATAGCGCCCCTGCTTTGCGAGCTGCGTGTGTCGATGG
>JAOYSI010002988.1:13597-24415 GCA_025775065.1 Hiodon alosoides
TTCGATAGTAAGGCACACATAGCATGTAAACAACGAACGTGGTTTAAATAAGTTATGTTTTCCTGCCAAACTGATTACTGCATAGGGAAATCTAAAATGTTGGCATTTGCTCAACAGTGGATAATAAGAGTGTAATTAGCATCTAGCTAGCCGAGTAAGCTATGCCCGGTCGGAGAGAGGATTTAATATTTAGCTTATCTAAATAATAATTAAACACCATCACATTTTTCTGATTCACCATAATTGATACAAATTAGAAACCAAACAAGAAAAGCCTGACGCAGCACTCAACAATAATAAGCAACATCTACTGTTAGTTGACCAGGTTTCTAGCCAGAAATTATTCAGTTATTATACTTTTTGAGAACACCTGCTGCTACTATTTAACCGTCTCAGGTTTGGTAGACGACGTGCCTTGTTGATAGATCATTATTTCCTAGACATGCTTGCCCTAAAGTAGCACCAAATCTGGACAAGTCAACTCAATAAACCGTGTAAATAGTGCGTTTGTCAAACTTAAACCATTAGCTAAACATGCACCTCCGCAGGGGGAAAAAAATCAAATTTGTCGGAAATTTTAACCAATGTGACCTGCCCTTGACTTCAGCTGTTACAGGCCCCATTGCCTTTTTAACTTAGAGTTGCAGTGATAGACCACGGCTACTTTTTTGTTGAATCTGTTGCTTACTTCAACTAGATATGACAAAGAGATTAAACAGATACCCTCTTACCGCTTTGAAACGATTCCATTTTGGATCTCCTGGAGTTGTCAATGTAGTAAGAATTCCAGTTAGTTTGCCTAAATAATAAAAATAGACGTTAAAACTAAACGAAACCAACGCTTTCCATGCCGAGAGTTCGGTCAGAAAGAATGGCCACTTTGTTTACTCAAACTAGGAATCTAGTTTATCGTGCATTTCCAAATCACGGTTTATACAAACATAAATATCCATGTTCCTGGCGCTATTTAATGGTAGAAAACGAGAAACAAGAATAGCATTGAGTAGCTTAGCCGACCGTGTTACTAAACGCAGATACACTTTTTTGCAGTAATATCATGCGAGCCAAATCGGAGGGAACAGGAACCACGGAAGGAGACGTGTTTTAATTGGCCCTCACACAGCGATCCTCGTGGCATTGGTCAACTGTATGATAAACCCTTTCTACACAGAGTATAATAAATTACAATGAGACTAAGCCGTGGAAAGACGGTGTACCTGCGTTTAATTCCTGCTGTGTATACAAATAGTTCTTAATATTGTATTCTACTGTTTGCCTTTTCAGAGCAATTTATTGTCTACCATTCTCTGTCATGGAGGTGCTGTCCCGTGACTTCGACTGTTTAGTTCCGTATCCCGGAATATATTTGCGTGTGATTGGCCAACTCCGTGCCTCAATGCCCACAGTTGCGTAATAAATTGTTTTTAAAAATATGAAAACAGATGCGATTAATATGCAATTGCAAGTTATCGAACAGCAAAGCACCTAATCATGCTGAATTTCAATTCATATCAATTAATATTCTAAAGTGCATTCAAACAAGGTGACAGAGAATTAAATAGGTACATTACCATTACCACATACTACCAAATGAACTTGCTCATCTCTGAAAATATCTTTAAAAGCCTGTTGATACTTGACTAATATTCCCTTGAAAAGATGCAACTTACAATGCCACCTTTATCCATGCCATTGGTGTTTTATTGAAACAGCTATTTTCAACTAGTTGGTACTGACACAGGAGATTTCCCAAAAACACCCGATTTAAAAAATTGCAATCTTGGTCAAAGTGAATTTCTTCTGGAATGCCAAAATTTGCAAACATCCCATTAAATGCTCCGCCACTCTGGTGGCACCCATATCTAGAATGGCAAAGCTCCCTGTTCTTAAAATTGTAATCAGTACGTACCAATTGGCCTCATTAGAAAGGAGCAGGGGATCAATGTTGTCGATTGTTCGTCTTTCCAGACAGAATCTTACATTGCAACACTGCATTTTTCCATTCTAGGTGCTAGAGTGGACCATATCCTAGTAGCACATTGCTTCAAACCAGAGACTCCAACTCTCTCTGCGAAGCCAGGTCCGGAAACATCACACTCGAGTCAGAATCTTGTACACGTGAAAAGTGGCAGCTTAAGTGCTCAGAACGACTTCCATGATCGCCGTCACAGATGTTCTTGTGCCGAGTAGCTCCCGACAATGGACGTCGCCCTCACATTTATCCCCATATTAATGGGTCCTGCAGTGTCTTACTTTGTCCGTTGTCTCTGTGTGACCCAGTCTGTTTAGCTGGCTTAGCTCTCCGAGGACAGCTGGCTCACTCGTTCCTCTAGTCACTGTGTGGATAATTATAACAGCAAGGGGTGGCGGTGCCTCACCTAAGGGGGGGTTCAAAGGGCACTGCTTACATTTTCTTTACTGAAGCTCCTATGTGATCGCTTGGAAATGCTTTCACGAGCTACACTTTTTGGCTCTGTGTAGTTTCCTGATATCCTGCGGCCTGTCACCCCATCCCCGCCTGACAAGTTGTTCTCTGCTCTCACAAGACCCGCACAGTCCCCTTTGTTTACTGCCGGAGCTGTGCTTTGCCTTCTCAATAGACACAATCTTTCAGACAGGAAGTGGACACACGCTCCTAGCGAGATACGTAGTGCCTAGCTGGGGTCTACTAGCAGTGTCGCAAATTAACATGGAACCAAACATGGACAACACAACTTTTGATCAATTGTAATGTTGGCACATTACACATGGGAAAAAGTAGCCACCTTGCTATGGTGTGTTCTAAACGAAATGTATTCTACACAAAAACTATACCAAGATTCTGTAGTATTGTGCAACAGTGTCACAGCAACTTGTCTGCACCATGTTCAAGTTAACAAGTTGACAACTGATGCTCTTAACATCATATACAATTTACAATTACAATTTAGTTGCTTAGCAGACACTCCAAAGTGACTTATACAGCTTAACATTTCTACATTCATCCACTTATACAGCTGGATGTAAACAAATATATTGTAAGAAATCAAATACATGGCTAAGAACATAGTATAGTTTTTATTATTCCAATATTAATATAAGCAAGGTGGAATGGAAATTTATAAAAACTTAAAAGATTCACGGAAAACTGTAATTTTATACTGTAATAAGGAAGATCTTCCATTGGTGACTGAGACACATTTGCCTTCTGGACTTCTACACTTAAACTTCTGAAAAATGCCCTTATTTAGTAAATCTTCTGTTTGGAAGCTGAACTCTCCCGGGAGTGTTTGGGAATCTACCACTAAGAAGCTGTGGAGACTTGCCGATCAGCATTAGTATCTGAATATTTATCAATGAACTGCAAAGGTTTGTATTCTAGACAATGCTCGAATTGTGAAAGTTTTTTTTAATTCTCGGGGCATCACATGCAAGCCATTTTCTCATAACAAATGTCAAATTGTCATTCTGCTATAACCAATGCTCTGAAATTCCTCATAATCAGAGATGTTACGTCCCTAGGAGGGACATTCCTGTGTCCTATATTGAGCGATATTGTTGTCGATTCAGAGGAATCTAAGGTTTCAGCATGACTGAGTTAGTGGTGCGTTTGGTGGTGGTGGGGGGGGGGAAGTAGGTCAGTGCTTTTCTGCTGCAGCAGATTGCCCTGATTAATAAAGACAGAGTTAGGTGATTGCAAAAATGCATAGATTCAGCACTGGAAATTGCTCAAACTGCAGAATGAACAGCAATGTCACAGAGAGACATTTGTGTCCCCTCAGAAACCACAATTAGCTGAAAGCCTACTCACACAACATCTTTCTCCCCGTTTCTTTTCCCCAGACTTAGATCCAATCCAAGGTGCTTCTAGCCTGCCCAGCCAATGGTGAGATCCTAAATTCTGAACCCACATCTCGATCAGTCTGTCAAACAAGACTCAGAGGTTGGTGCACTCTGTATTGCTCTGAGAGTAAATAAGAGTTCACACTCTCATACAGATCATGTAAGAGCATGCAAACAGTATGACAAATACTCACATTGATTTTAAAAAGAATGTGCAATGGATAAAAATAAGTCTCAATATGTTCTTTACAGACTGAGATACTTGCATTTTAGAGACTTACATTATGGACAACTGAGATTTAAAGAAACTTCTGTTACAGACTGAGACACTAGGTTGCAAATTATATTCTGCCACCACATGAGGGTCTTAGTTTTCTATCTGTAAAACATACGTGCTCAGCTTCACAAGGCCTGTGCATTCAGAAATGTGTCCTTGTCAGCGAATGGCAGAAACTCTAACTATGGAACTTCCCTAAGATCAAAAATTGCAACACTGATATAAAGAACAAAATGTTCACCTAAGTCATCAAAGAAAAAACCCCATGAAAAACTAATGAATTCCAGCCGACATTATGGGAATTTGTGGAGAAATGTTGTTTCGGTGGTATAGAGTCAAACATCTCTGTGGTTTAAGAGTTTGGACAAGGTTGGACAAGACACTTTCACTTTCTGTTTCCTGGCACTTCGCTGGATGTGTGCGGCTGATGTTACAGTTTAGAAGTGTAAAACCGTGAGTGTAAAACCATTTGTCTTTGCAGTTTTCACATTAATGTATTGCCATGGAACCGCTGACACAGCTCCAAAGAAACTATTTATTAAACTCGAACAACTTAAAGCGTTGATCTAGGCCCTGGCTCATTTATAGATTTAAACACTTATTTTTCACATAATCATACTAGCTCACCCTAAGGATGAATGCTATATCTTAATGAGAACAGTATTAGTTAGCGATTCGCTTAGTTGTATAATCTTTTATGTAAATTAACACATTTTAAAAACCGTGGACCGCAGCGCACTACGCGTTATGCTATCGGTGGCATGTGCTTGAACTTCCGTTTGAAGGTAAATATGGGGTGTGCATTATCTTGACCACATGGGGGCAGCAGTATCCCCGTTTTTTAATATCTCATGCAGTCTGGGGAACCGAAATTGCGAAAACAAGGTCACCGCTTGATGTGCTGTGTTACATCCTGAGTTAAAAATGGAAGTTACCATCACTGTCTTTAATTATCTGAATAGGATTGCTATATTGGCTATTTCTGAGCAACAACAGACTTTACTCAAGTGCAATTTTTATATAATTTACATCAAACGTATCCTTTGATTCAGACAAATATTTTTTTCCGCTAATGACTAAGGGATTTTGTATCTTCATGGCTGTGAATGATTCTGGGCTGAGTACCCAGTTATCGAGCCCCTTCTCTATTCGAGCCTTGCGTTTTTGCTAAAAAAAAATTGCGTCTTGCAAGACATAGCTCTTTCTGACGCAACTAAACATATTACCACAAGAGGGCGAAAGTCAGCTCAAAAGAGGCGATATATCATTATGAAAGAACAGAAGAACGTTCAAAATTGAATCTGTAAGTATAAACTTTATTTTTTGTCCATTTAAGGGCTTAAATGCCCTTTGAAATTTAATCAATAGAAAACTCCAGAACATTGTACTGTTACAGCACACCAGCACCCACACAAACACTCCACATAATATATTTCCAACGTCACATTTTTTTTCCAAGTATAACACAGAGCAAATCTAAAATCGCAAGCAATTATGTAAAAGCGGAAAAACCTATTGAAATTCTACAGTTTTTGCAAAGTCTGAAGTTAATGAAACCTTCCTGTCACCATTGACATCCGAAAGATTATTGGTAATGAAAACATTTCCTTTATAGTCTGTGCATCTTAAAATAGAGAACAGAAAAAAAACAGTAAAAATGAAATCCATCAATATTAAACTCGGGACTGCCGATTTTATCATTAAACGAGAAAAGATATTTTTAAACCAAAGTAAATGGTAGAATGAACCAAGATCATTCATGCTCTGTTCTGTTTTGCATAGCCGCCAGCCACTTGTAAACCACACAGAGTTTTCAAAGATTTTATTCACAAAGAACCATTGGTGCCACTGATAGATCGGGCGCCGCCTGCACCGGCTGGTGGAGGCCAGCGTTTCGCCCCCTTAGTGTGCGTGTTTCAGCATCCATGTCCTCAGGGTCTCCAGATTCCTCTCCAACCACAGGACGTTCTTCTGCACGTTCTCCACCGCTACCCGAGTAACCTGCAGCTGGGACGACTGCTCTTTTATGGCATCGAAAAAAGCCCTGATCTGAGGGTAAAAGAAACATCACGCGCCTTCATCCTCGCTCTATGTCCTGTAACCGCTTATTCAGTTCGGCAGACTGCGCCCAGGAAGGGACGCCAGTCCATCGGACAGACGGACAGAGACACACACACACACACTTTGAATTTGCTAATCCACCTAACACACAAGTGTTAGGATAGTGGGAAGAAATTCATGCGAACACACAAAGTGGTGACCTCCAAATTACCACTCAGAACGCTAACCGCTGAGCCACTGTGCCGGCCCTATGTAGTCAGTTATTGTTGGTTCATAGATGAATTCAACCTGCACTGGTGTGAACCCGAGTGCTGCACTCTGGTAGGGGGTTCAACAGGGGGAGGACAACCTTGTGTTAACAGTAAAAGAGTGATGGCTCACCTCAATGAGCTCTTCCTTGGAGGAGAACTGGGCTGTGGTGCCAATGATTATGTTCCTTATACAGAAGGACCCCAGCTGTAACCTGAGGAAAGACACGTTTATGGCGTTGACCGAAGCGAGCGTTTTCTCTGACCAGAGCGACACTGCACAGAGGGACATTTTAGAGGTTCTCTGTGCGAAGCTTTTCTTAAAAATTTAAAACGTTTCACTTTGAGATATTTAACAGTAAAAAAAAAAAATATCCTCACGTTTCTTTATTTAATAATAAAAAGTTAAGCCTTATAATGATATAATGATAGGAACCAACATCTACACATACTTCTCCACCAGAGCATTCCAGTTTTTCTTAACAAAATTCCAGGCGAGAAGACGCCCCACAGGATTGGCAGCCACACCACAGATCAGTGAAGACAAGTCCTGTGCCCTGATCACTTCTCCTTCCATGCCAAGGTCCAGCAACCTACCACAAAAACAAAGCAAAACCTCACCAGAACAACCCACATTCAGTTTAAAGGTTTTATCTAGCCATCACTGCATTAACTGGGTCTCTGGAGGGAACAGGGTTTTTTTTACTGTTCATCTTATACTCGTCTTGTTATACAGAACGTTCGCTCATGGCAAGTTATTACAGAAGGCAGGACCAGATACCTTGACAGTTTGTCAGAGTCTTTGCTACTGGCCAGAGCGCTCAGAATTTTGTTTTTTTCTGCCTCTGAGAAGGAGCGGCGGTATCTTTCCAGGAGGTAGGCCCATCCTGCGTGTTCTTTGGCTCCAACGGAATATATAATCTCAGTTACATCGGTCGGTAAACTGTGGAAATCACAAGGAAAAAAAATACCTTTCACTCTGACTATTAAGGACACAGCCTGTGTCTATAATAACAAATAGTTCCATTTTATAAAGTTATTAGACCCAGCAAAACATTTTGGAATCTCACTCACTGAGGGGAAAAAAAGTAAATGAGAAATTTTAGTTACATTTCAGCTCAGAGAATTTGTTTCACAGGGTTATCTATAATTTGCCATATAATACCATAGTTAACAACAAGAAATCTTAATTGGAAGGTGTGCAAACCTGATTGTGCCTTTGGACGCCACCCAGTCACTGAAGAAGTACTTGGCCTTTTCCACACAAGGCTGGTGGTCAAGGTCGCAGGCAAGGGCCAGGACCTCAGAGCGGAGCTTGCGGTCCGAGTTGGATCCCCCGTCGGTCCATGTCTGCATTGCGATCACGTTTCTGAAGTAACGAAGGATGTATGCCTATGCCGGTAGAGGGTGAGGACACGAGAGACCAGGTGGCTCTAGGATCAGACTTAACCACTTTTTTACTTTTCAGCGCATAAAGCTTTACCTAGTGTTATGGGTTTCATCATGGTTTGTGTGAAACAACAACAGTGACCCAATGAGTATCGTGGCCATTACTGGTTTAGATTTTTAGGTCATGAATAGATATTGCCATGTTCTAGATAATCTTCCATGCTGCTCTAATTTTCTCATTCCAGTACCTTCGCCCAGTGGGCGGGTTTAGGGGTGCATTGGCGAGGTAACATCAGTAGTGTGGCAATATGGGGGTGGCTTTCCTTATTCACAGCATTAACATGAAAACGTGAGCACAGTCAAAATTTACTCTCCATCTGTGGTGATCGATACATTTTTATCCATCTATACATCTGTATTTTGACAGTTCGGAATTCAGGAACAAGACTTCTCATAGTTTGATTGTCATAGTCTAGAACTACTCAATTCAAAAGCAGACAACTGAGGTAGTTCATTCTAAGCAGCCTACTAAAACACTTAACCGATGAAAAACAAATTCCAAGGGCTGAATTAAAGTCGAGCATACTTTCAGGGCCTGCGAGACATCAGCAATGTCCCTTCGCTCCACCATCTTGTAAAAGTACTCCAGGTAACCGAGCCCTTGTAGAAGGGGAACGTTGTGGGTTTCCTCCTTCAGGTAGCAGATCAGGTCAAGGGCTTTGTTCAGAGACAGGCGTCCTGCCCTGGAGACATTGAATACCATTTCAAAATAAGGAGGGACTTTACACATTTGCATTAGAAGCACACAAATACTTCGAATGACAACTCAACTACTTATATTAAAATCAGGAAAAGAAACGGTATTTGTGTATCTGCTGGATGGCAATGATACGGGATGCTCAGTTATACATAATTAAGGGACTGTTCTGGCCCGGACAGACGCAGAATAAGCGTGTAGAGATCAGTGCGGGTTTAGTGGATTTAGCCTGGTTCCACTAAGGCCTTGTTGTAAGCCATTCTAACAACTTGAGCAAAGGTGCAATTTCCCGGATCTCCCAGCTCACGTGCCGACGGAGCAGAAAACGAGACCTACGTGACCAGCTGGAAGGCGTTGTGGATGAGGTTGGCTCGGTCCTTATAGCTCAAAGCCTGGTGGTTCTCCCTCAGCAGGTTAATCAACGTGTCCCAACCATCTCCTTCATAATGGACGATGTAATACCCATTCATGTCTGCGTTGAACTTCACCCAGCTCACCTCCTCCTGCATCTCAATCGTGTCTGAAAGAAAGACCAGCATAATAATATATAAAAGTATATAAATATGAAATATAATTCACATTATAAAATGTATTCTGGCTAAAGAAACAAATAAATGTCGCACACCTGATTTAGTCTCCAACAAATGTCTTGCCGTACTCCCGGAGTTACTCGTCTTGAATGTCAAAGGAATGTGCCAAAGGTAGCTGTTAAAGAGTACATTTATACAGTATAGTTAAAGTGTATAGACAAAGAGCCCATTTAAATAGTACAGTTAAAGGAAAACAACATAGTTGGAGTAAAGTTAGAGAGTACAGTTAAACAGTATAGCACAGAGTATAGTTAGAGAGTAAATGTTATAGCATAATAAGGCATAATATAGTATACCTTTCTTACTACAGATGCTGATGTCAAATGTTTGCTATACGGCTTAAAAACTTTTATTACTGTGCTGATGCTGACTGATCTTGGTGGAACTTTGGGGGAATTTTTACTTGAGATGGATGGAGTTCCAGTGGGACACACAAGCTGCAGCCCTTCAGGCTGTGGATTTATAACGGAGCTGCATTTGTGTGCCAGTGCTGCAGTAAAAATATAAGGGTCGCGGTCCAATAACAGTGCTGTGGTCAGATCAGGCGACGGAGCAAACCCCCACTTTTCTCACCCATGTTGCAGGGATTGCCACGAGGGGTCGCTGGGCCAGACTGTCCTCAGGAAGCGCTCCTGGCGAACAAAGAGAGACAAACCCCGCTGCTCCACGACCACCAGGGGGATGCCCTTCTGGAGCGTCCAGGTGTTCATCATCGCCTTCAGGTCCCAGTGCTCCCTGGCATGTCGGTACTGGGACACCACGCATCGGTAAAGTACCCGAAACCGCCGCAGACCCAACGACACTTCCAGGTGCCTTCACATCACCGTGTGCACCAGGTGCCACACTCTCCCGGCAGTGGTTTACACGTGTTGTCCATGCGCAAAGCACACCGTCCATTTAAAGAGAAGCTCCACTAAAAAGCCGTTGTCACGAAGGTGATTTTTATATTTAGCCCGTTCACTCACCACGTTCTTTGTTGCTTGTTGGCGGTTGTAGCAGAATTCCCCTGACGTGAAGTCGTCATCGCTGCACGTCTGTAAAACAGAGGCGACTATAGGATTTCCCCAGATATGTGACGGGTGCTACAGGTGAACGAGAGGATACGCGATCGGGAGGTGTTGTCGGTGAGTACGTTAGCCAGGCTGTCCCACAGGTCCTCGTTCTTGGCGTTCCTGTAGCTGAACCTCCTCAGGTAGCGGACAATGCCGCTCTGAAAGACGTCGTCCGTCAGGAAGTGTCTCAACATGTGCAAGATACAGGCTCCCTGAGGGGGCAGAGAAAATTCCGTTAGGCTTAAACCAATAGCAATAGGGCAAAGATGTCAAACGTTCCTTGAGCTGGTTTTTTGAGCTACTTCTGAATTAGCGTCAACCATGAATGTACCCTTGTAAACAGCCTATGGCGATACTCCGACTCAGACACCCGCGTGGCCCAAGTGCCCTACCTTGTCGTAGGACACAGTATCAAACATCTCCTTGATCTGGGTGGGGTTCTCCGCGTCACAGGATATCGGTCGTGAGGAGTTTAAGGAGTCCCGGGCGACGGCTGCAAAGCATGTGTCAAGAAAATGTTCCTCCTGCGAAGATTTACTTGATCAGGCAAATTTTCATGAGTTAGACACTCTCTCAGATCTTATCACGCATCAACGTTTGTTTATAAATACAACTTTTTTTT
>JAOYSI010002988.1:26220-48569 GCA_025775065.1 Hiodon alosoides
CATGAGCTGAAGGACTTCACATCTGTGTCTGGCTCAACATGGGAAAACTGTCACTTAGTCGTTGTTTGCAAGTTCCTAAATGACTGCTGATTATTCGCTATGAATCAGAAGGGAAACATAAGTACAGCCCTATTTTGTAACAACTCCCATTAACACTATATAATACACCATTCATTGCAGATGTATTATATTTCTAGACCTGGGTGATATAACCACATGCTCACCTGGTTTCGCCCGTCTTCGTTTTGTACGTGCTTTTGTATAGGCCGTAGAAACCCTCAGTCAGTTCCCCGGCAAACTCAAGGTGCAGAAAGTATTTCTCCCCGGCACTTAAAACTTTGGGGGAAAACACAGCGATCTGCTCGTGGGACGGGCACTCCAGCAACGGCAGGAGCCTGTCCGAACTGTAGTCCTCGCTCTCATCCAAGACCGTTACCGCGGTGATCGTGATGTTCCTGCTGTGCAGAACGACCCAGTTGGTGTCGTTGCGGACATTGATTTCAATCCTGACGGACCCCGAGAAGGAAAGCGTTGTCAGGTTGGGGTGGACCAGCAGATGGTAGTGGACCGGCACAATGTAGCTCGGGAGCCTGACCTTGCTCCACGGGAACGGGAGACCACTGGGGACAGAGTGCTGCACCCCATCTCCGCCCCCACCACTAACAAGATTACCCGAGCTGCGGGCGACGTAAGAGCATGGTAGGAGGACTAAAATTAAGAGAAGCATCATGGGAAAAAAACAGGAAAACGTCTTGGTGAAATTGTTGGTTTATCTGTGTTGAGTTGGTCCTGTTCCGTTATCACTACATTCCAAATGTACCTGGACCGAGTCACAGCACAGACCGACACCTAAAGGGACATGAAAAATACAAAAGGGTTAAACTGTCTCTCACTGAGGAATACACATTCCTCCCTCACTCACACATGCCCTGTTCTTAGCACCTCCACGAATTAGAAACACAGAGAAACGGCCACAAACAAAAGAAACACTGAACGTTAATCTACGCACTGGTGTAGGAAGCATGACAGGTGTGCGAACGGTGCGACCCCTTTGCCAAACAAAGTTTCAAAGTGAGTGAACTACAAGGTCAGCAGATGTCTCTGGACCCAACGTGGACACAAAACGACACAGGGGAAAGGTGGCAGAGCGTTTATTAACCCGATTGCAGTTCCGCCAACTACTACAAGGACGCAACGCAGCCAGGAGGGAAAGCTTGTTCATTCATTCAGTCTCTTTCGGCTGCTGGCTGTACAGCAAGCCCAGTCGGCACTCGTTTTACACTGAAGGTCAGAGCTATCATCAGGAAACACAAAGCATTATGGACTTATTCGACACTAGAGCTACGGTATGTGAATACAGGACAGAGCGTTGCTAGACCTTCCAGCAGGACAGATGAAACACGGTTTACCTTCAGATTAGCTGCATCACTCGGGCCTGTTTTTCATCCTGCCTCTCAGCCCTTTCGTTTTCAGTTTCACGGAGCCTTCCCACAATTCCCTGGTGTGCCTCCGCTGCCTCTACCGAGGTCTCATTGTGCTCTGGGGGCAGACGACAGCTGGGGAAAGCGCTGTCCTTTCACCGAGAACAAAAGCCACCGACAGAAAAACAAAACAGCGGCGCCGACTGTTATTTCAGGGCCGCAGAGCCGAGGTGTGTTTTTGTCACGGTCGTTTGAATGAACTCGTTTAATCAGGCTCGATGACACTATTGTTTTCTATTACAAAGTTCAGAAGCATTTCACCTCCTTCTAATTGATCATGAATAAATCTGAGATTCGTTGTTTTGCCCATTAGCCACAGATATGCGCAAAATGTAGTCATTAATAGCAGTCTATATTCTTGTGTCCGTGGCGACAATAAACCAAACTTTTTCTCAACTAGAATTAAAGTATGTGCACGTCCTCGTGACAGTCGCGTGACTGGTGACGGCGCGTGCTTTGGATCCTGCTACTGCCAATGGAGGGAGGTCGGTCGGTCGGTCGCAGAAAAAAAGTGAGCAGTCTTTAAAACCGGATTGTTTTAATGGGAATGCAATGTGGACTTAGCCTCGATTACTAACAGAATTGAACCGATCACAGTAGTAAAACGTCAAATATTTTACCGATCAACTTAATACAGCCATTACCTTGGAACGTAAATGGTAACCGATTTATTAAGTAGGTCGGTAACAATTGATCACATTGTTGTTAATATGTGGATGTATTTTAAATGCAAGCAGTGTCATATCGGTGAGCGCGCCTTGGTTTCAATGAAACGCTTTTTGTACCCGCAGATATAGGTACTTACAATAACTGCTGTTTCCCGAGCAGGTGCGGGGGTGTCGCTGGGATAGAAAAAACTTCTGAGAGAAAGTCGTCTTCAAACAAACGACTGATGCCATCAGTTACTCCCAGGAGCAGGTGTGTCGATCACGGCATTCAGTCAACAGTGAAGTTACCGTAAAATTTGGTGTGATGCTCCTCTATGAATCTGTTGGTCCGTCAAGGTTTTTTGACGCTCTTTTAGGTTCATATATAATAATTTTAATGGTTTTAATTGAGTGGGTGTGGATTATATGTTTTTGAACATAATATTTTCAGAATTCAAACACACCCAATATTTTTTAAACACATTTACTGATTTATTGTTAATATTAAATAATGACCGTACCTAACTTACTATTAAAATGTAAATTTGGACACACCTATTATTTTAGAATTGTCTCCCCAATTTGAAACCACCAGTGGTGCAAATGCATCTTGGTTTCGACACAGTGAATCAAGCCACCTCAATCCCAGTCACTTCCAAGCACCATCTCTTTTCGCTCTGCAGTTTACACAGCCTGCACCAGTGATCCTGCACCAGTGATTCAGCGCCAATTGGAAGTGAGGCACACTGGGGCCATACTCTGCCAATTGTGCATCGACTCTGTGCTCTCTTGATCACAATCAGCAAATGACATCAGCTGGATTCAAACTTTGCAATGCAGTCCACCGACTGAGCCATTTGGGAGGCCCTCGCACACTAATAATTCTGTCATGTAATTATATGTAAAATATTATTTTATGATTTTACTGGATGAAGTAAATAAATGTTTGTTTGGACATACCAAACACCCAACGTGTCGATGGTTCTCATTATGCTTATTTAAGAATTCTTGACACCTCCTACAAAAGCCATTGTCAAAATGTGCTTTTTGGTTGACTCTTGGTTTTCTTTAAGCTGCACAGGTTCTCACTGACAGCTACTAATTCTCTTAATAGTAATCTTTGCCTTCTACTTTAAATATTTGCCGGAAAACTGATCTCTATTCAGCTAAGAACTGAGAGAAAAAAACTCGAGCTGTCACAGTAGTAGTAATTTTGAGTTACCCTCACGTTTATTTCCTACTTTCTTCTCTTTTAAGTGTCACCTGTGACTGGGAGAAAAGTTTGAGGGTGGGCCTGAAGTCACATGACCGAGACATTATAATCTGACTATTTTAGTTGTTCAGCTTCGTACAACAGCACAGAACAGCAAGATGCTCTTCAGCTTTCTGACCATGAATTTTGTGACGAGTAAGTATACACTCGACTCGTTCATTTTAAAGACAAAGTTTGGTTAATGATTGGTCAATCAAATAGCTATGAAACAATCAAACTTAATAAGACATATTTCATGTCACAAAAAATGGCTTGTTGTCAATGTTTGTTTTATGGAAGTTTATGGAGTTGTATGCATATAAGTGAATAACTGAAGCAACAGTGACCCCTAATGCAAACATTTCAAGCTAGGGAGAAATAAGTTAAAACAACTAGCTACCTATTTTAGTTTGTTTATGTTCGGTTCCAAAGCCACTTTTGGCGTATTAGTGAATGAATAATGAAATTAACATCAAAAATGGGTCACTCTGAAAAAAGTACTTCTTTTCTTGGGAGTTTACCTGAAGGGGGCTACACCAGGGATTTAAGTTTGAGTTATTTTTCTCATAGTAGTTGAATGATCCTTTAGTATACAGAACATGATTAGTATTTGTTTGTTTTTGTGTACAGTAGGAGTAAAGGCAAAGTTTTTTGCCACCGTCGCCCCCCCAATCCACTTACCTATGGGGGAGGGGAGCCAAACTGTCCTGGTATGCCTGGTGACCGGTCTTCCCCAGGACAAGGTGGAGGTGGTCTGGGTCTCCGGCAGAACAGGACACTCCAACTGGACAGCCCACGCCGTGGCGCAGGAGGATGACGGCTCCCACAGCGCCACCTCCATCATCTCAGTGGCCACCGATGACTGGCGCTCCTATGCATGCCTGGTGAGCTACAGGAGCCCGGGCGACCTCCTCAGCAGACATCACGTCGGCTACAGGGGTAAGCCGGGAGTCCGTCTGCCGTGGAAGCTGAATTCCCTACTTGAGTTTAATCGCCCTAAAAAAATGTGGACCTGACCCATTTATTCATGTTTTGATTTTAGATGAAGACACGGATGGCATGTGCTATGGAGATCCAAGTGATGTGTCTGATGGTAAATGAATGAGACCATGTCCTGGAGATATTTTTAATTCCTGGATTTTCGTGATTCTTTAATTCCTTCAGTTTTTACATATCAGCTTTTTTTTGCAAAAGAGCACGTCAGAGTCATTTAAATGTCTTTTAGAGGGAGCATCAGAATACTGTCACTTTGAAATACATCGTACTTGAACTAAAATATAGTCATAAAATCTCCATCACACAGTAATTGATGGTTGTATAAATTATAATACACTATGTAGCTCGCTAACAATCAATATAGCACAATAATCCTGAAGATCATGCGAGCCATCATACACTATCATGCTTTGCTTGCATGGAAAAATGATAGAACTGTAACCTCAGAACCTTCTCCTCAGGAGACAGCCATGTTGATTGTTCATCCTTCCATCTATAACTGTTTTTACTTCTCTCTTCGCCCTCACTGATACTCAAACGATACGATGCTAGGGGTTATCACGGCTAGGGAGTGGGATTGCTTTGTTTTCCAGGAGGCTGTAGTGGAGCCTATATTTGGATAATGAGAGAAAGCACTCTCCCTCCTCACGTACGAGGAAACGGGCACTTTGGACTGATTACCCGTACTCTTTATTCCCTGGATTCACTTTACATGTCATTCTACATGTGACAGTGAAGCAGCAACGATGCCAGCGCCTGGTTCACATCTGAGGGCTGCTGGGACACGACCCAGGTCCTTCAGATGAACAGCCATCGAAACCTGCCAAATGTATCGGATCTGCTAAGGAAATGCACAAATTAGACGGGCATAATCAGACCTTGTTTAAGACATTTACATTTACAGACAAATATTATCTTCAAAAGCCCAACAGAGTTGTTCATGTTGTTCAACTCATCTAATTTCTCATATTTTAAGGATCCTTTTAAATGCAAACATCTATATCGTCTATCAGCTTCTTTTTCTACAGTTATCCAAATACAGACTGACACCGTATGGATCCTGGCTCTCAGAATTCTCCTTTTAAAGACGACCGTCTTCAACCTTTTGATGACCACAAATGCAGTCTGGAACTGGTAAATTTTATTTATTTATTTAATAATTAATTTAATTATTAATTTGTCTTGTTAGATTTTTTTTGTTAAATATTTTACGAATATATACACAGCTATCTAGAAGAAATTTGATATTCTTGCGCAATGTCTGGAAAATCAGGAAATAAATATTTTAATAGATGACAAATGTGCCTCCTTAAACTGGTCCAGCACATCGTCTTGGAGGAATTTTGGCCCATTCGTCCTTAGAGAACTACTGTAACTCAGAAATGTTTGTGGGCTTTCTAGTATGAACTTGGAGTGATTTTCATTTTAATGACCCCTCCTGGGAAGGGTAACCATGTTGTTGAATTGTCTCTATGTGTACACTATCTGCCTTGCAGTGGATAAGTGGAGCCAAATATTTTTTGAGAAATTATTTGAGGCCCTTTTCAGACAAGCTCTGAGGTCGTCAGAAATCTTCACTGTATTTTGGCGCACTTCTGCAAACCTGTGTGGTGAAGACCAGATTCTGATGGTGATGAGGAAAGTTTATGCTTTTATATAGGGTAGGGCCACCGAAACCACAAATACTCTAACTACCCCCTTAATTGTGCTGGTTCACATGCTTTTTCCGACAACGATTACATGTTCAATCATTCCCCACAATAAGTAAATGAAAAAGCGTATTTCTTTGCTAATTTATGCATAAATACAGTATGTCCTAAACGGTTCATAAAGTTAACGCTGTACATCCTCAGTTAACATCAAACCCAGGGTCACTTAGAGAGCATTACTAAGTACTGAACATAAGCAGTAAATAAAGGTTCCCTCAAACAATATTGAAACATTAACACTAATAATCACAGCATAATGCCCTGCTAACCTGGAAACACATGCCCAGAAAATTGATCTGAATTGATCAGTGTATTTAATGTTGAAAAGAAGCATAGATCACACTTCGATCCCCGGTTTGTCTTTGTTCGGGTATGGTGGGTTTGGGTCTTTGTTCAGGTCAATGTGTGGTAAAGCCCAGTCCAATCACGTGTATCACTCAGGTCCAAGTTGTGGGAGTGCAGGCCCAATAAACGAGACCAGTCTTACTGTTTCTGTTTGTTTGTGTTTGGAAGGTGACAAGGTCATTCTGACTGCGGATGCTCCTATATGTGGTTTGTGAGCATAGCAGGGATATGTGTGATACAGTAGCAGTGACGTTAGCCTCAGGCTCCTGTTAAGCACACAGTTACACACACGCACACACATGTCCTGCATCAACTCTAGACTGTTAAATGGCATCTTTAATCTGTGTTTTAGTGGAAGTGTCCATGAACAACAGACGCTGAAAACGGATCTGAAGGTGGCACTTGTCCATTCTCTGGCTTGCAAGGCCCACCGTGGATATATACCGTGACAGGTCTGTTTCCATCACTGTACCCACACCACTACGGTTCAATGTGTGTGTCCGGAGTATGTCACGGAATCTATGGCCACACCCGTGAAGCTCTGCGTGTGCTCTTTCTGTTTCTTCCCCCAGGAACTGTACATCAGATGATGGGCCCTGGGCCCCGTCCGAGTCCAGCTGAACACTCCATGCAGAGACTGAAGCCCACCAGGACAGCTCTTGGCAGTCGAGTCATTGACCTCCTGATACGGGGGTACAGCATCCTGGACAAAGGGTGTCGTATAACTCTCTAAATGAGACACATCGCCCTGTGGATGTAATCGACCCCGCTGCTTGCAAGATGTAATATCTTTAAGCTTTACTGTCATTGAAAACACATTTTCTTCTGCTTCCAGTGAGTCACATGAGGATATCAGCCACACCGTTTTGTATATGTAAAAAAAAAAAGTTGATTGAAGGGGTCTGGAATACTTGCAAAAACGAGCATTCTTTTTGTTTACCTTATACTACCTTGTTTTAATTTTCTTTGGCAGCAATCCACAGAACACGGTAAAACGCGGGAGGATGGGTGATGAGAGCAAATGTTGGTTTTGCCTAGAAACCTTGTGGATTTGCTGCAGATCGCAGAACAGGTGGTGCAAGTGCTTATGAGACATAAGATTTCACCCACCTGGTGCTCACCTGCTGACCGATAACATCTGTACCCAAACCTTGACACTAACCAAAGGCAAAGCTAGTGTTACTTGCTCACAAAGCATTGTTTGTATCATAAAATTGAATTAATTTCGAGTTTCTCTAGAAAAAAACAACAACAAATTTTTTGGGTTAAAATAATCTCTCTGGACCTGTTTTTTACCAGTGGCTATTGTGATCCATGGTGGCCCCCT
This sequence comes from Hiodon alosoides, assembly GCA_025775065.1. Classification (NCBI taxonomy): domain Eukaryota; kingdom Metazoa; phylum Chordata; class Actinopteri; order Hiodontiformes; family Hiodontidae; genus Hiodon; species Hiodon alosoides. Next base: position 33,978 of record JAOYSI010002988.1, read on the forward strand.
TTGTGGTCAGATTGAATGTACGCCTCGGGAAAGCGCCGATGTCGGGTCTTCCTTTCCACACTCTCTAGATGTCCTGTTTCTATTGGTGCAGCAGTTATTCGCAACAGTTGAGCAGCTTTTAAAAATGTCTTATTCTGTATTCACCTCTCTGCAACCGTTACTGTTTGCCTCCTGTGGTGTACCAGAAGAAACAGATTGTAACGGTACTGGGTGACTTCCCAGATGACAAACTGCTTCTGCGAAAAACGTGGTATAAAACAGACATTTGAACAATCAGAGAGAGGTCTTTCATTTTTGAACATCTAGCTACAGCTCAGCTTTTCTCTCTTCGAAGAAAACTGATCAATAATTGAGGTGTTCTGCTGTAGCTTGGAACTGTTTGTTTGAACGATACATATAAAAGTAAATCTACTGTTAGTATCTTTACACTATCACTATCGAAGGCTTATTTTTTCTAAGCTGGGTGAATATTCTGGCGCATTCGACCAATCAAATTTTATTTGTTATAATTTTACAAATATAGTTTGGCACAAAGCGCTAAACAGATTGCATTTTCCAGAGAGAATAAAAAACGGGAAACCCAGGTGGATAGCAATATAAATTACTGTAAAAAGAAATTCGGAAACTGCCCTTGCCAAATACACATTAACCGATCACATTGGGCCCCGGAAACGTTATAACAAAAAAAGTTGATTATGTCAGAAAAACTTCTCATTTCAACCTCGTTTGCTTTAGCGCAGTGCGGGGAAGGCCTATTTAGACACAACCCCTTAATGATTCGCTACCAATTAACAGACGGAATGGTTGCCGCAGAAATACCTTACGTCGCATAATAATGACCACGAACATCGTTACATGACGGCCAAATCGTGATTGTGCCCTAGACATTGTCCATGTCAACAGATACTTTCTTCACCACCACCAGTTCATTCTGACATACAAGTGAAAACAGTTACCACCCCTTAAAACTTTCCAGATTTCCCCTAAATTAAATTAGAGCATCATTAAAAAGAGGAAACGTCTAGCAGTAATGCCGGTGGACGGAGATTTCGTAGACTTGCAGTGAAATGAGCTCAGCGGTTGCTTCAACAACCCTTAACTGACCATGCGCCAGTTCTTATGAAGCACACAGGCAGCGCTGCTCATTAAAATGTCCAGAACATTTTTTACTTTAAATCAAGGGATTCTTTGTTTACTATCCGCATCCTACGTTTGAGAACTACAAGGATGTATTTATTTATTTATTTTTGAAAACGCTGGTTTGTTTTACCGTCGATTCTTTAAAGCGTCAGTTATAGCTAATACTTATTTAAACAGCAGTGTTCGTTGTGAGACTTGCCTACTCACAGGCGTTGGCGATTGAATAGGAAACGGTCCGTTGGAGCAATTTAATAAAACATTTAAAGCAGAAACGCTAAAACCAAAAATGCTGTATTAGCCTACATGTTACCGGCTCGTGCTTGAGGCCTGCGCTGGCATTGTGGCCCACAGTATAGTCAGTGGAAGTGATGACAATTGCAAATGAAACCAACACAAATGTATCCAATCTAACAAATTATATATACATCAGAAGCTCACGTCGTACAGTTGTTTGTGATGTTCCGTTTTGCTCCGTAGCCGATACGAACCAGCCAACTTGATTCACGTATGTTTCTGGTATTAATTTGATTCCCGTTCCTCCTCAAGTGACTGATACAAATCATCCCCAGTCATGTGATCAGGGAGAATGTTTAATAGCAGTAGTTTTAGTGAACCAGTATACCAGTATAAGGAACTGTTATCAATATTTATTGACAGTTGTTCGTATGTTATGCTGTACATATTACCATTCCGCGTAATGTGTATTGGTTGGATCTACAAGCATTTTCAAGGACAAACGGGCATGAGTGGCTCACAAGTCGTTGAGACGCATGAAAAAACCCGAAAACACAAACTCTGTACGAACTCAGTTTTGAGTAGAATCAAAAACGTTTATCAAAATTTGACCAATTACATTTATGCAAATACAGTATATTTTAGTGGGCCTGCTATACCAACCTAGCTAAATTGTGGTGAATTGGGATGTTTCAGTCGAATATACAACATGGGCATTAATAAAGTTATAACGGATCTAAATGTTTTATTATATAATTTAAAAGGGAACAAAATCAGTGGTAAACTGTAGTAATACTGATATACTTAGCGTTAGTTCGGCCCTTTGATTCCAAACTAGATGTCAGGGTGGATCGGTTGATATGGCAATATGGAAAAGTAACACAACCCAAGGATTCTCGAATGATATTTAAGTTATATAACTGAAATGAGAGTACCGATAATTAAATTATAAAATAAATTACAACTTTTTTTCCTGTAATTTATTATGTTCTTAAATAAAACACACATTTTTTCACCGCAGCCAGTAAAATAGTAAAACACTGACGTAACAGCTGTTGTCCACTAGGTGGTAGTACAATCACATCTGAAACATTTTTTTTTCGAACAGCAAGAATATGGAGCTTAATTTCCTCTAACAGGACACTACATTTATAAATAATTTAAGTATTTAAACATTGAGCAGTCGTTCTTCACAAAACAGGTAACGGATATTCATTAACAACAAAAACAAAAAGATCAAGATCACAAAGTGAAATGCTGACAAAATGAAACACAGGATGAAGGCCTACTTCTGCAGTAAATTACTCTCTGAAGCCTTGTTTTGGCCATAGGTACAATTGGATTGTAGGATAGTTATGGTTCTGCTAGCCACTGCTTGATAAACTCCCAAAGGCTGGTCGCAGCTCATTTCAATGGCAGTAGTTACAAGAAATCCACAATCTACAGTAGTACATTTCAAAAAGGGAATGGGTTCAGGGTAGGGAGTTGAATTATATGCTGCCATCGTGTTCCTACAAAAGGGGAAATGTGCTACCAGAAAAGGCCTCATATCCCGAAGTGCTTATTTTTTAAAAGAAAGAACCCAATTTGTTGTAGGGGGGTTATCACAGTAATGGGTTTCAAAGATTGAAATTAAATTTAGTTTCCACACGGAACCCGAATCGGACAAACATGTTGCTGTCTAGAATTATAAAGCCGGGCACCGATGCAACCTTTTTGTCCAGGTCACCTTCCTTGAAACTCAAAGTCAAAAGTACACTAAATTCATGTGAACATTGGGACTGTGCAAAGGTTCTAAGTCCTTCTTCAAATGAATTAGTTTAGAAAATGTTCAAGAGAACAGCACAGTCCATGTGACAAAGGGCAATATGCAGATTTGGATTGGGCTTCTGGCAATGCTATGGTTTTTTTTGTTTTACCCCCCCCAAAAAACAAACAAACCAACAAACAAAACAAAACAAGAAAACATCTCAGAGGTGTACCAGCATTAAAGGGTCGGGAGCCTTTAAGGAACGTCTTTGGTTAAGAATCCAATCAAACGGACACTTTGAAGAAGAAGAAGTGGAGAAAAGTAGCCTTTTTCCAAATAAGGCCAAAAGCGGCAGATGGAGAGGGTTCCGTTCTCAGGGTCGATCCAATGCTTAGGTGCATTTCTAATGAGAGTCCATCACCAACTGCAATAAAGGTATGACATGGAGCCGCAGTGGAGATTGGGGTACGGCCTGCCGCAGTGGAGACTGGGGTACGGCCTGCCGCAGTGGAGACTGGGGTACGGTCTGCCGCAGTGGAGACTGGGGTACGGCCTGCCGCAGTGGAGACTGGGGTACGGCCTGCCGCAGTGGACTGTTGTGTAGTGGAGTGAGAGCACAGGAGACTTACAGCCATGAGAAATGCACTGCACTGAATCGTCCAAGAGCCCCAAGCCAATCGATTTGCTTTTACGCAGGAAAGCTCTGGAAACGAGCCTTTGTAGTCTGGAAAAGAAAGAGTCTTCCATATGGGGTCTGCTGCAAGAGATCTGTCAAATTCATATGCGACGACATCTACAGCCAGCCACTACAAATGACAAATCCAGTTGTGGGAAGAAAAGATGACAGCGAAAGCTTTCCTTTGTCGTTTGCGGTCTGATCTACGCTGCAGGAGGGTTTTTTTGGTTCCCTAACACGAGTGCGGAAATCGTTTCAAGGCTGCATCTCAAACGCTTTCCATGTATTCACATATATACGCACGCACAATGTAGAGTTCACAGACCTACCATAAAACAGGGGTTTAAAAGTATCTGCATCTGTACGATTTGGAGTTCCTATCCTGAAGAAAAGCTGGTCTGGTGTAACGGCTTCCGTTGAGGAAGATTAGGGAGAGCAACCCAGACACACCTACACCACATCCCTTGAGCGTATACTCCGCAGATTCATATTGCTATGCAACACACAGACCCCAGTAAGAACAATCCGCTGGGCCTGTACGAACATTATGGTGTCATTATAAACATTTCCTTATCCGGTTACTTTAAAAATAAAATTTGATTTGATGCTGCCACAGTGATATTTTTTGTTTGAGCCGGCACTCCTTTTTATGTTAAGATATCTTCAAGCAACCCCCCTCCCCCCCAATCATATGAGGAGTTTAATTCCGAACCTTTTAGTTGGAGAGTTATGTAAATTCAAACCCTGGCACTTGCTCCTATTTTTTTTTACAGTTTCATACAGTTTCATACAGTTTCGTTCATTGGGATCCAATTTAAAACCTCATCATTAACACATTGGGGCTCAGTTATAAAAAGTGTAAATTATCCCAAATAGGACATAGCAAAGGTGAATGCGTTAAAACTGTACACATTGCCCACTACCGTGACCGTCCCTCCTACCTCACCCATACAAACACTGGGCAAATTGCACACTTATAAAGACCGTTAAAGCCTGCCGTGAGTCATTTGGTAGAAGGCTCTTGCCTGAGCGCAGACTGAGCCCAGTAATCAGGAATTTCAATCCAGCGTGTGTCACCTGCCCGTCGCCAGTCAGGCCAGAGTAGGGGCGGGAGAGAATTGGCGGGCCTTCTCCTTCACTAACGAGCACCTGCCGGCGGCATCCATGGGTCGGTCCTGCGCGCTGTCGCTGCCGTCGAGAGAGGCGCTGAACCTCACAGCACAGATGCGTAGTAAAGCCAGGGGTGGCTGTGAAGGAGACTGACCGTACTTTATCGACCCGCCCTCTTGCGGTGGCATTGTTAGCGGCGAGCCGAGCACAATAGGAGAGTCTGTCCGGTAACACTGGCGGAGCCAGTGCGAGGGCCACGGAAATGCACACAAAAGGCGCTGGATCAGAAATGAAAACTATCAACTTAAAGGAAAAAAGGCACAACTGACAGAGACTCAGTTCTGACCTAAGGAAACACTGTTACGTATTTTGCAAAATAAAAAATAAAGTGCTTCTGTTAAAAGAACAGCCTCATTTTTGAGGTATATATACACATATATAAAAAAAAAAATATATATATCACAAAAAAGATCACCAAAAAAAATAAAATAAAAACTACATCCAGCGTTCCTGAAATGAACATGTACACAATATTTACAGTCAGGAGTGTTTTTCTTTCAGCATCGGATCTCCATTCATATACACAGTATATACATATTAACTCATCCTTTCTTTTAGGTTTAGCGTGTGTTTCTTCTTCAATATATTATGACAATATATATCTATTTCATCTTGTCAGAGTTAATTTGCTTGTCAGAGTCTTAGAGCGTGGCGAGCAGAAAGCCAAGCAGGAGCGCGAGGAGGAGGGGGGTCGGGACCTGGAGACGGGGAGAGCTGGCTCTGGGGAAGATGTGCCAGCGTTCCCTCTTGGGGTGCAGAGTCTCCATGTCCTTCAGGGCATTGTAGGCGGCGGAGGTGAAGTTGGCGTCCCCGGTGGTGAGCAGGTCAAAGACACAGGAGTGGAAGTAGATGTCTCGGACCTCCAGCTGCTCGCGGCACTTGGCCATGGCGCCCTCCAGGGTGAAGCCGGCCTGGTGCGGGCGGGGCGGGGACGGAGCCATGGACTGGGGCCCAGGCTGCTGCTGCTGCTGCTGCAGGCCCAGCACGGGCAAGGGCAGGTGGCCGTCCCGGTCGATGCGCTCGGACGCGGGGCAGCCGTTGACGCACAGTTGCAGGTCCTGCGTCTCATCGTAGGCCGCTGCCAGCTCCTCGGGCACGCGCGCCGCCATGGTCAGATAGCGGCCCTGTTGCCGCACGATCACCGCCACCCCGATGTAGCGGGCGTGGATCTCCACGTGCCGGCCGGCCGCCTTCTCGGCGATCCAAAGGCTGCGGGATTCGGCGTCGCCGCCGCTCACTGTCCCGTCCACGAAGGCCGCCGGCAGGTCATCCGTCACCGCCTGGTACACCTTCATATCCGTGCAGTCTTGGAAAGGTTTGAAGATGATGGTGATCTGGAGGAAACATGTCAAAATGTTTAATGGCACCACATGATTCTGAGCGTAGAGTCAAAATTTCTGTGTTTTAAAGATAAAAGCACTGAAGTATGTCTGTGAGTAAGCTACATTAAATTTTTGTTTAATTTTTAACTAGTCTGAAACACTCACTGCTCTGTACCACTCATCTGCTCTGTACTACATCATACTGAATTTTAGTTACTTCTTTAATCAGATGCGGTTAAAGCCGCATACTATAAACCACAGTACTAGGCGGGTAGATAAAAATGGACAAAAACAGTCCATTTTGTGGGGAAAAACTTTTTTTTTTAAATGGCTCAATGCCTATTCTACAGACAATTGTCCCTGTAATGTATATGTGGGACTGGAAAGGAGTGGAGTCCAAATGAAACAAGCAAAAACCCAAAAGACGCTGGCCTTTACCTCTCAAACAAGAGAATAATTAAATCAGACAGAAAATCACCTTGTCCTGGACTAGCTCAAAGCAAGGAGAACAAAAGACTGAATCAATGCGGCCAAAGGGGAACGTTTATTCTGTGACACCTAAAAAAAATGTCGATCTGCGGACAACGTGTTCCCTCTTAGCGTTTAGGCATTATTGGAAGGGAACCGCGAAGAGCGAAAAGAAAAGCAGCAACCCAAGTGGATCTGAACACCCCCACACGCACACGCACACAGTCAAGTAACAAGGTCGGGCCCTGAGTGCATTTGGGTCAGAGCCAGAATGGGATTACCGGCCATCTCAATGATCTGTCCCGAGGAATGAAACGCGCTGTCGCTCAATTGAGGGGGGTGTGGCTGAAAGGCCAATGACTGACAGCAGCTGCCAGGAAAGCGCCATCATGTGGCCTGTTCGGGCTCCAGCGCCAAGCCCCTGTACAATGAATCTCAGCAGACCTGCTGCACACGAGAAGCAAAAAAAAAGCCTCTCGGTAGGCCTGTTCGCTTGCCAGCGCCGTGCACGCCGCTCGGTGGCGTACATGCACGCGACGCAAACCAGATCTTGCATCGTCCTGACTGAGAAAGGGCCTGCCACCAGGGTGGCTTGAGAACTCCCCCAAAGCCCTCCTTCCCCGAGTGAAATGCCCACATTAAACAAAGTAAAACACATGAACCCATCTTCATACTTATTCTCCATTATAAAACACAGGCAGGGTGTGCTGATTTTTTAAGCAGAATAAGCCCATCATCATTCACAAGGCTCTAAGGACAGTGGACTATAATTCCAGTCTGCTCACCGTCTCCATCGAGAGTGCAGGGTTGTTAGCCAGACAATCGTCTTCCTGAAGTGACCCTCATGGGCCCGGTATTAAACCACTCACAACTTAAATAAAGGCTGCTTTTTAAAAATCAGAAACCCTGGAAATCGTATGAATTAAAATTGCAGAGTGACTCAGGAAGGGGGAGAGGAAATGAGTTTTCACAAATTGATTTGGCCTTGTTGAACGCTGCATTGGATGGGCTTCGTTTCAGAAACGCTTCATTCGGTTAAAGTGGCCATAATTTACACTGCAATCCAGATGGGACTTTTCATTTTTGGGTCTTACTATGGAGATCCACCCCCTACCCCAGCCCTACTCCTCACCAGAGGAAGTGGTCCTTTTGTAACAGCTAACTTTAGGTGAATGAACACAATAATTGCGTAATTAGCATAATAATCAGCCTCGTCTCGTGATTACAGTTTCGCTGAACTGGGGGTTAAACCGCAGCTGTTAGACACACAATCGCAGGAAGAAAAAAAAAGGATTACAATACACAAGATGGCAGATAAGTCGTTGGAGCAACAGAACCGAGCTTAACTCACAACATCATCCTGATAAAACACAACGCTGTCAGTCTACCAAAACCTGCGGTCAAATTAGTCATTAATGAATCGTTTTTTCCCTCCATTTTGATGCCTAAAAGAAAGTATCCAGAATGTTCCATGAAATGTGAGGAACAACATAAACAAGTCATTCTGCCAACATCTCGTCTAAATCATCATCATGGGGCATAATCGAGTCGAGGAGAAGTTCCTCATTTTCTGTCGCCGATTAGTTTTATCGACCCTGAGCAGCACCGCTCCGGCTTCCATAATCAACTCAATATTTGCTTAAATAGGAAGCAACGTGCCGGACCCGAGGAAACCCACCTTAAAATCCAGAGCGAAATGTTCTCAGTCAGACAGTGCAAACAGCAAACGCCCGCCACATTTCCCAATCCTCTGTCACTTCATTTTAAAAGGCCTGCTTTTTATTAATAGTTTATCAGACTGAAAAGAGAAGTTGTTGTTTTTTTCCTGCCTCTCCCAGACAGCTATTTGTATGTTTTACTTACTAAATTTTAATTTCCTTCGGTTCGATATTGATGTATAACAGTGTACAAACCGACCGATATGGTCAATCATCTCCAGAGGAAAAGCATCAGGACATCCGCGCATTCGTGTCAATACGGCATCAGTTACTCTGGCTGAATGTGATAAAACCTTAGTTTCTATTAGTGACGGACATCCGTGTTTATCTCTACACCTTCATAATAAGACAGAAACTAGTTTCCACAGATTCACCGGGGGGAAATGTCCCTGATTGTTTTGTTTTCTCCTTGTTTCTGATTCCATATAGATAATGCCTGACAAATTTTAACTGCAAGCCAGGGACCAAATAAAAGCTTGGCCAAGATGCAATATTACATTACAGTACTGCTTAGCAGAAGACAATATCCAGAGCATTTTCACTCCATATAGCTCAGCTTTCCCATCATTAAACAACTACATTTATCAAAGGCATTCAGAAGAAGGACCAGCAGTACAATGGCAGTGCCTGGCTGGCATCTGAATCTCTAACCTCCACAATGCACAGAACTAAATACTCTGATGCCGTTTGGTTTTTTTGATGCTCTTGCACCCGTGTTGCCTGAACTAATTAAATTCAAGGGTCCAAAGGCTCGTCCACTGTTCTGCCTTCAAAGCTGTCATGCACTAACGGATCACCACACAGGCTTCAGACACACTTACCTTATTGGTCGCTGTGGCGCTGGACCCGGGAACGACGGGCACATTGGTGACCTGCACCGACAGGTAGTTGTTGTCGATGAGGGGCCATGCCCCCTCAACCTTACAGGTCTGAAAGTGGTCTTTGAAAGTCCGAAGGTGGGGGTCACCGAACAGACCACAGAAGAGGTACGCAGGACGGGTGGGCTCCTCGTCCCAGGGGCTGGCGGGGATGCGGGCGTGGTAGTTGCAGGGCTCAGCAGGCGCCTCTGGGTGGGTGGAGGAGGTGGGCCCGTCCTTGGAGCAGTTTCGCTGGCTCATAAGGTCGCTGACGCCTAGCACCGCCGAGTGAAAGACCAGGTTGCCGCGGCAGCTCTTGGCCGTTCGCTGGGTACAGGCAGAGTAAGCCCGGAGCGCCTTGCAGAACTCGGCGTCAAAACCATCCAGGGAGGGGCTGAGGTGCGACGTGAGGGACACAAAGTCCGTGGTGCACTTCTGGATGCGGCACTGCGGAGTGTGAACCTGGCAGTCACCTGAGACATGGAACACGGGAAAAGGAACATTGGTGTCACTCTCAAAAAAAAAATCAAACCACAACGGAGGCTCTTCCCTTCCCTAGTCACGTTATGTTCCACTGACGACACGTTATAGCGATGTTGAATCACTGAGTTGCTTTGCAGACGTCCTTTTCCTGAGAGACATGTAAGATTCATCATTTTTGTTCTCTCTTATTTACCCAGCTGGACATTTATTTAAGGTCAAGTATCCCCTTAAGGCTACAGTGGTAGCATTTGACTCAAAAACTCGCTGGCTACCAATCAAACACCTTAACCATTCTGCTACAAGTCACAGCACTGCCGTGATAATGGGCATGGCAGGACAATTTCAGCATGTTTCACGCCAAAATTTACTTCCGGTCCTCAGTCAAGCTTACTCTTGACAATGATAACACTACTATCTTCACTAGTTCTGTTAAATAAAGGCATGAGAGATTGAGAGACAACTCTCCAATGGGAACTTATACTAAGCAGATAGAATAATACATAGAGAATTCCTATATTCCTGTAATATGATCACTTTTCCAGTAAAATACTTCATACCGCATATTTGTTTTAATATATGACTGAATAAGACAACATACTTTTTTTTCCCCTTAAATCTATGTATTCACTTACTTTGTATTAACAAACGTTTAAATGTTCACCTCAAAACTCAAAACACTACAGAAAACCCCATCAATAATCTACACCCTGCTCAAGGGTAGAACAGCAGTATCACGCTTGGGACTTGAATCCAAAACCTACTGTCTACAAGTCAAAAACTTTAACCACGCTTCTGCCAACTATACTTTACACAAACACTAGTTCTTACTTGTGACAGTCAACCTTGTGGTAACTTGTGAGAGAAAAAGGCTTATGGTCCCAAGATTAGCATTAGACCACTATCTGACCTCTTCTTCGAAACAAACAAATTTGTTGGGTAAAATGCACAACCGACACGACTACGTTAGGGCAGTGCAGTTTTTGGTGTTCTGAATCATGCTTATTCCATCTTCACTGTAATGTAATTTGTTACACTGAATTTGTCATCCTGCTCATACCCATATTTGTTTATGTTGTGGTTTCACTGTTAGTGATTTTTTAAAGAGACTGTTAAAATATCCAGAACAGCTTATTACCAGGGTATATCACCAGTAATACATAACGGGCATACCACGTACACATTAATAACAGCTCGGCTCGACTATGAGTTAATAACAACCAAGTGGCACAACATGTCGTCCAATCCGATTACTCCAGAAAGAGGCCCTCTAATCTGATACCGGTCCAGACCCCTCCAATAACAGAAGTTCAGACGCTGGACTCCCTCATCCTTTCTCCGACCCGCCTGCCACGCGAGTACAGGATTCGGAAGCACCTAATTTGGTAATCAAACAATTCGCAACCGGACGCAAGCAAATCTTGGGAGCTAAATAATTATAATAATCAAACTAATATAATGCTCCCCCTTTTCAGTATTATCCTCCATTGTCTGCTGTCAATCTAAATAAAATCCCATTCGATATCATCCCCGCGTGGCCGCAAAACTCCACCCGCTAAAGCTTTATCACCGTAGGATGTCGCGCCAGCTATCACACCCGCCATCAGAAAAGTCGTGGGACGCCTTCATAGGCGGCTGCAGCAAGGAAATGATTACAAAAAAGGTTCCCTCTCTCTGCTATTAATCGTGGTTCAATGATAGAATTAAGTAAATAATATCCATCAGACTGTATGTCAAAATAGTGATTCTCTTAGGCAGGGAGTTATCGAATTGCTGAAAATGTATTTTTATATATAAACATATTTATATTTATTAACATATTTTATTTCAAATCTGCAGTCGTATGTCAATAACGTCCGTATTTCTACAATTGGAATGGACTGCTATTACGGGAAACATTAATAAATAATGAAAAGCAACCGTTGAACTGAGCATATTTTCGTGTTGGAGTTAACCTATCTTAAATACTCTCAACACGTGATTTCTAAAGTTGTCTTCAACGGCACACTCGATATCAGGTTTGCTTTTTCCTGAAGAACCAACTTGTCAATCATTGCATGATTATTACCGGAGTAAAACTACTTTTTAAAATGTATTATATGCACGCTCAAAGAAACCCGCATTAAAAAGCATAACAACGGATCTAAAACAAAGCGATGTACAGAACTGAACTTGTATTCGTCTGTACACAAAGGCGTCCACGCAACGAAATTTCTCACCGGCTGGGGGCAGTGTGTCCTCAAATATGACAAGGAGATGAGCGAATCCGAAAAAACTGCAAAGTAACACTCAGTGTCAGAATTTCTCAGACCTGAGGGAAAATCGCGGACCTCCAACTCAGGAAGCCGACTGTCGTGCACATAATGGGCCTCTTTAGGATGGCATGTGATACATTTCTGGACACTTTGGACTAAATTCTGATTAAATCAACTACCGATACATAAAATAACTCTCAGTAGACTTCGGAAATGTTTCGGATTTCCTGAGATGTAAATTTGCCTCACAAATAATTTGATCTCATAAGATGGTGCACTCTCAATTGCCACCGTTCAGTGCCAGTTATAACCAAAAAAGGAAAAACTTGAAACCAACATCTAATATTTTGCCAAATCACTGTATCAAAGTACATCGCTTGGAAGAAGGCAATAAAGGCAATTTAAGAGCTGGTATTCGGACTACTAATTAGACCATGTTTAACAACAACGTAGTCAAAGTAAATCACAACCCTGAGTCCTATTACACGCCAAGGGGTATCTGTTGAACCTGGGTCGCTTGACATACTTCTAACCATAAAATTGACATTTCAACCGTCACATGCTTCCCTTAAGATCCAGAGTACGAATTAAAACCAGCGGAGGCGTGGGTATGGAAGATGTTTTTTTCCAGTTATTCTCGTTGGTGAAAAGTATTACGGTCATTATAATTACGGAGAAAAAAAAAACAGATACTTTTGTGCTTTCACTTCTGAGCAATTAACCGAATCTGGTTCCTGTCTCTGCAAGGGGGAGATAAAAAGAGAAGAAATATTATGGCCCAAATGTACACCCAATGCACCCATAATGCAATTAGGCAGTTATGAAGAAGAAAAAAAATGATTGGCCGCTGAGTAGCCATCTCCCAAGCAGCAGTTCTAGAGTGTCTGGGGTGGCGATAATAAGCCATGACAGAAGCGTCGACGGGCACCGCTGTTTACCGGGAAGAGAGCATGACCAACCGCAAAGCCGGCGAGAGATGGTGTGTAATAGTACACGCATATAGATATATTTTACCGCAGCAAATTGTATATTTGATTTTTTAATTCAAACCATATTTCGTGTTTCTATTAGTAATGTTTTTTGCCTTTCAGAATACAAAAGTACTATAGAGGAGTCAATGAAATCGCCAGGCGAGGTCTACAACTCCAACGCCGTACAGATAAACGACTTATTCGCCGTTTAATGGACACACACCAAAAAAATATCTGCGGGCCTTCATTGGTGGGTCACGGGTAAAGATTGGCACAAACTTTCATCTCACTCATGTGATGAGCTATTTTCAACGCAAACAGACTCCGTTGCGTGATTCGTAGCTCAAGTTAAAAAAAAATATACATATATTCGTAGTGCCACGTTTTCTTTGCATTGCTCTGCCAAGCTGCTCGAGTTGGATACTTTCGGACTTTTAGTTTATTTTAGTCCATTATATTTTTCTGACTACCAACAGACGCGTTTATTTAATAAATAAATACATAAATAAATAACCTACAGTTTCTGACTTTATGACTTCACTTCACAAAGATGTTCTGCAAAATTTTAAGTGACCGGAGACATCAAATTATATTGTAGGCTATGTACGTAAGACACAGACCAGATGGTTTTATTTTCTACTTGTGACCAGTAGACTTCCTGGTTAGTAGACAGGTGTATTTTGAAAAACAACTATAGAAATCTTAATCACTTTACCTTCATCCACATTTGATCAACTTTGTATCAAACCCCATTGGCAACACAAACGGCGCCATCGACCATCACGCTACAAAGCTTAAGTCTTCTATTATTATTAGTTTTATAATTATTAAAAGGGAAGAACTTAAAGTTTATTATGTCCAGCTGGCCGGGGTCAGGCTAAATTAATTATGAAGGTGCGTCAGCTCAATAGACAAACAGCGGTACACCCTCTTCTGTAATGTGTTACGGCAACGTGTGCTAGGTATGGTCAGGACACCCGAAGTGGAGCGTTTGTCAGCAAGCCAAGCGAAAACAGGGCACCGAATGTGTAGCAATAACAGTCCCTCATTCAGTAGCCAACGCAGCCTTCTAGTGCTCCTATTAAATGTTTTCATAGAGCACTAGATCCAAAATGTACTTATTCTTTGGCATTTGCAGTACGCGCAAATGTAGAAAACCGAGGCGTGAACGAATTCTTCACATTTCATTAAATTAAGATTCACTTTGAAAACACAACGCACGACACACCTCAGTTAATTAAAGTTAAGGGGGTAGAAGTCGTTACAAGGACGAGCATAAGACCACGTCGAGTATGTCGGACTTCATCGCCCACATTATCACATAAAGCTGCATTGCATTAAGACAATATCACGTATTCTTTGAAGAGTACAACATCGAACACCACGCTACCACTTAATCGGACTGTGATCCATGCCATTCTACGAATTCCAAAGGAAGACCGCGCATACACATATATACACACACACACACACACAATATTATATATATATATATATATATATATATATATATACACACACACACACACACACACACACACACACACACAC
>JAOYSI010002989.1:0-15529 GCA_025775065.1 Hiodon alosoides
ATGTTGCACACCGATTCTACACCTACACCGTTGGCTTTACTATCGTCATCCTCCACCCTTTTTCAACTCAACGTCAACGATAAATAAATAAAATAATGATAAATCAGACGAAATTACGTTTCAGCCTCTAGGAATTTAGTAGATCGGGAGGCTGCTGGCGCACAGACACGAGCTGAAGAAACGCGAACCAAAGGGAATTGATTCTTTTGAAATGGGGAACGTATCTCCTGTGACGAGGCGCATCTCCTGTGGCACCACGTATCTCCTGTGACGAGGCGCATCTCCTGTGGCACCACATATCTCCTGTGGCACCATGTATCTCCTGTGACTCCACGTATCTCCTGTGACAATGCATGTCTCCTGTGACAAGGCGTGTCTCCTGTGGCACCACGTATCTCCTGTGACGAGGCATGTCTCCTGTGCGACCACGTATCTCTTGTGACAAGGCGTGTCTCCTGTGGCACCACGTATCTCCTGTGACGAAGCATGTCTCCTGTGGCACCACGTATCTCCTGTGACGAGGCGTGTCTCCTGTGGCACAGCGCTTCTCCTGTGGCACCATGTATCTCCTGTGACAAGGCGTGTCTCCTGTGGCACCACGTATCTCCTGTGACAAGACGTGTCTCCTGCAGCACAGCGCGTCTCCTGTGGCACCACGTATCTCCTGTGACGAGGCGCATCTCCTGTGGCACCACGTATCTCCTGTGGCACCACATGTCTCCTGTGACACCATGTATCTCCTGTGACAAGGCATGTCTCCTGTGACGAGGCGTGTCTCCTGTGGCACCACGTATCTCCTGTGATTAGGCGTGTCTCCTTTGGCACTACGTATCTCCTGTGAGGATGCGTGTCTCCTGTGGCACCACGTATCTCCTGTGACGAGGCGCGTCTCCTGTGGCACCACGTATCTCCTGTGATGAGGCGCGTCTCCTGTGGCACCACGTATGTCCCTGTAGTTTTTGGTAGCCTTTTTAGAAACTAGAGATCTGAAAAGAGCAAATGCTTTTTGAAAGCCCGCATATCTCTTCGGTGGCATCTGAACGCAGTGTCTTCATTCATTCAGTTTATAGGGCCCTCACTGGCTGTCTCCACAGCCTTCTTCATGTTTCATCTTTACACTAAATACAAGTTTGCCTTGATTCTTCATTTCCACACATTTAGCAGACATCAGCAACACCCAAATTGTTTTCTTAATGAATGTTGCACACCGATTCTACACCTACACCGTTGGCTTTACTATCGTCATCCTCCACCCTTTTTCAACTCAACGTCAATGCTGATAAATCAGACGAAATTACGTTTCAGCCTCTAGGAATTTAGTAGATCGGGAGGCTGCTGGCGCACAGACACGAGCTGAAGAAACGCGAACAAAAGGGAATTGATTCTTTTGAAATGGGGAACGAAGAAAAAAGCGCCCTCATTTTATAAGACTGTTAAAAGACAGATCTAATTTTAATTTGGGTAATGTGAAGAACACTATCTCCTATTGACTGAGGGTGTCTTATGACTGGCTTGACGCTCCTTGCCTTTTGGTCTTGTGGTTTCATATGCAGTTTCGGTTCACGAATGAGACACACTGTAGAAGAAGGTATTTATTTATTTTTTTTTAAAGGCTTTGCACTTACTGCTCGGTTCATGACCTTTTTTTTTTTTCTTTCCATCGCTCGAAGCAAAACCTTATTAGTGTCTTCCAGACAGGAACAAGAAAGCATGTAGCTTCTGTTTACAGGCTATTCAATCACGTTAAGTATGCGTAGCGGGCTGATATTCTTGGAATCGCATCTTGAACAATTCCCTCTGGCTCTTACCATAGATATTATTCATCTAACGAAAATATGGGACTGTCTGGGGCTCCTATTTTAGTGGGTATTCGTTGGGGTCGAGCGTGATGGAGAAAGGAACAGAACAATGTTTCTGCTGTGGGGGAAAAGCTAGTGCTGATGGCTTCGTGCGTTTTATTTTACGGGTTTTTTATTTCAAATATTTTTCCATGAGATGATAGGTCAGCTTGATCTGTTTCATAGATTTCTACCGGCAACAATTATATCTATATTACAGCTTCCTAAATCTGAATAAGCTGTATTTAAATATGTCTCGCATTTAAATGACAAATGCTATTGATATGGACTCAGGCAATCTCATTGTTGGCCTTTAGATTCTGTAAAACGAATGATGTTGTTCGAAAGGGGGTCACGAGGAATTAAAACCACTCCCTATTTCTCCATCAGGAGCCCTCTGCGCCTGTGACCGACAGCCTCTCTGTGACCTCCATGTCAACAGCTGTGACACAGGTTGTTGGCTTTATTTTCTGGAAGACCAAAGAGGTCAAGCCGTGGAAGGTGTGTGCATCGGGCCTGAAGACGGCCTGAGGCTGGGTGATCAGATTAATGACTCTTGCCTCCGACTTGCATCTTGTGACCTTAAACAGAGTAGCACAGCCCAGAGGGCCTCCTGCCTGAGACAGAGGTCAGAATGGCTGCTGTCACTGTATTACGTTCTTCTCTTCAGTTTACTCACTTAGAGAGATAAGAGAGATGAACTGGGTAGCACTGAGCCTGGATCTGTAGCTTCGAACACCCTGAACAGGCAATGAATCCAATTAATCTCCATACTATATTTGAACACGTTTTAGGCTTGATTGCATTAGGCTGCAAAAAAGTTTAATGTTAAAGCTAGGGAATTAGAGTATACTGAGAGGTAATTGGAAATCTCCTCTATCCTATTCTCAATACCCCCCCCCCCCCATACATATTCCAGTTTGCAGAAGGAATTGTACATCAGACACGTTTAGATGGACTGGGATTAACTCAATTAAAGACTCAATAACTGCTTGTCCGTCCGTGTCTGTGCATCCAGCCCTGTTTGTTTTTCCCCAGGCTGTGAACTGAACTCCGACGCTCGTCCCAGCGCTCGCTGCCTCCTGCGGTTCCATTCCCGCAGAATTGATCGAGTCCTCGTTTCAGGGGAAACTCGGAAAGTGTCTGGGCTTCGGAAAGCGCGATCCCCGAGCCTTTATCCTCTCCGAGGCTGTCGGAAGAGCTTGGGTTGGACCCGCTAACACTCGGACGGAGTCTGGGAACGCTTTAGAACGCCTTGCGCACGTGCCAAACTCCCAGCCCGTGTTTAAACCGGGTCATGACTCATCGCGGTCCTTCCAGGTGCCCCTCCGACAGTGCTTAGCACCGTGACGTTGCAGTACCGGCATCCGCTGGCTTGTGTACTCAACCGGGGCAAAACCAGAAAAACGCCGTCGCTTTGTCGAGCGCGCAAACGACCGGCAATGCTCTGTAAAAGCCACACATCCGTGGGTGTCCTTGAGAAAATGACATCTGTATTGAGTATCTCCCAGCAGCTGCACCTTTTCAATTATAAACCATTACAACCTTGCACGATGCAATATTCATGCGAGGAGGGGGGGAACGCGGGTCCACAGACGCTTTGGGTTTCCGTAAGTCGAGATAAACACTTAAGAAGTTGTTATGGCGGATCCTTGTTTCTCAATGTCGTCGTTTTGTACTCAATAATTCAGCATGGGGCGTTAATGAGTTCCCTCAAGACTGGTCCCAGAAGAGCTTTTGCTATAGTGAGCTGACTGTAATGTAGTTATATAATATGTCTTCTTTCAAATCAATTACATTTTTATCTGATAGAAATGTAATTTTAATTTGATTAAGTTTTTCTGCATGGCAGCCAAGTGTTTGTGTAGCCAGCAATGAGGCCCAGACAGAGTGGAGAGCTTAATCAAATGTTGCCTTTCACATTTAAAATAAAAACTAAAGGGCTTGTAAATGGGGCTCAGAGGTTTGCTAAATATTTCCTTAAAATAAATTACAGTTTTACCAATGCCAGTGTTGAATGCTACTCTAGATTTAATGTCTTCTGTGTTTAAATGATTGATATTGGATTACTTTGCACACCACTGATGAAAGCAATATAATGCAAGCTAGTAGTAAGCAGATTGGAGATTTAGACTGGCACAAGTTATTCTGCACGGTTACTAAAATAACATGGCAGAGAATCATTACAACCGTGGGAAAATCTTAATTTATCAGTGCAAGAATTGTGGAATTAATT
This sequence comes from Hiodon alosoides, assembly GCA_025775065.1. NCBI lineage: Eukaryota > Metazoa > Chordata > Actinopteri > Hiodontiformes > Hiodontidae > Hiodon > Hiodon alosoides. The sequence goes on from JAOYSI010002989.1 coordinate 4,075, forward strand.
CCCACCAGAGGCTTTTTTTGTGGATATATTAATACATAAAAATCCGCCCAGTGTTAAGGCATTGCTGTGTCTGGCGCGGTTCTGGCTGATGGTAGGCAGGGGGTGGGCAGGGCCAGAGGGGATGGATGGATGCCGCAGTGACGTACATCAGGAGTTGAAAAGTAATGAAATACAGCCGTTGTCAGCTCTGGTAAGGATAACCGACGTTGAAAAACTGCCCGGCTCATACATACGCAGGCTGAGACTGCATGTCCCAGGCACATCACTCAGGAAATAAAATGCACCGCCATTTCTTTACCGCTCTTATTCAGTTTAACCTTTCCTCCCTCCATCCATTATTGCTTCCATGTGCTGCTCGCTCTCGCTCTCCCTCTTTCTCTCTCTCTCTTTCTCTCCCTCCCTTTCTCTGTCTCTCTCTCTCTTGCTCTCCCTCCATTTCTCTCTCCCTCCCTTTCTCTCTCGCTCTCCCTCTCTCCCTCCCTCCCTCTCTCTTGCTCTCTCTCTCTCTCACTCTCACTCTCACTCTTTGTTACAGCTTTCAATTATTGCTACTGGGAGCCAGGGCATACCGCTACAATCTCTCCTTTCATTTCATGGCTGCTGGAAATGGATGTTTTACTGCCTTCATTAAGATGTGCGCCAGTCAGATGCGTGTTTCCCCCCTGAAGTTTTGCTCCATGAACCTCGCCATTATAAGACATTATAGTCCCAGATTTCAGGGCGCAGCGGAACACTGTATAATTTGATTAGTGCTATTAATCAAGTGGAATACTCCCCCTTCTCCTTCTCCACCCACTTTGCCAGTACCACCACAGCCCACCCCCCGCCCTTTCCCACAGACCCACTCCTCCCTCCACAAGCTGCTATGGAGGCTGTGATCCTTCGTTTAAAAACAGTGATTTACTGCGTGTTTTTTGTTCGCCCTGCTCGGGACATAAATCAATTGAGATGAAAGTTCCATAATTGTACTTGCTGGGAGGAATTTGAACAAAATTGCACCATGAATTTTTTAAAGGGAATTTTTACTAGCCGTTCAGTGGAGTTGGAATAAGAGAAAGGTGAGGCTAAGGGGATTTATAGCCGGGATTCTTCATTACTGAAGTAATTTTCCTGCAAATGATAGCGCAGGCCCGTAGGGGAAACGGTCCCGCCACAGAAGGAGGGATTTTAAACCGGGTTAATCTTTCATCAAGGAGATTTCAAAACTGCATGTAATCTCTCTGCTGCACTAATATTATATACGCCTCTGTTATTTTTCTAAAAAGGAACATAATTTAATTATCCTCAAATGGTTTTAAAACATCCACATGAATTTTGCATTCATAACATTATTTCTGTCCCTTAATCAATGTTGTGCCTTAATTTGTAATATGGTGTTCATGTACATGTATTATTAATAGTTTTTGGAGTTTCTGAATCACCGTGCCTCTTAAAACAAACCTGTTCATGATTAAATTGAAAATTTAAAAAAAAGTAAAAAATAATTTTGGTCAAATCAATTGAAATTTTGGTAATAAAAATAAAAGTCGATAAAGGGCCAAGGAATCTATTTTCCGTGTGGTCCTGGCTGATGTTATTCAACATAATAAACCACTGTGCGAGTCGATGATGCAGTCCGAGCAGGTTTTGTTATACCTGTGCAGTGTTACACAACACGCAAAAAAAACAACAACCCACAAAGCCACATAAACGTGTTCGTTAGCTGCAGTCCTCCCCCCTGCTGCTGTAAAGAAGAGGTTGTTGACTCATTGATGCGGCAGGTGGGGAACAGGAAGGACTTCACAATTTCAGCGGGTGAATCTCACAGTGCGAGAGGGGACAGGTGCACTCTGGGCTCCCGGTGGCTACAGCGGCGATGACACAACAAAGCTTACAGGGAGACGCAGAAGAGGGGAGCCAGGGAACGCGTTCGCTCTAATGAAGAGGTACAAATTCCCACTCTCCCTTGTCAACTCTTGGCGTCTCTGCAAATTTATAAGACGCCTTGTCAGCCATTCTGCGTTTTACCTCTCGCTGAAGTGCCTTGCAGGGCCGTCTTGATCAGATCTGTCTCTCCTTTCCACCTCATTCTTGCTCCAGGCTTATAGACCTGTCTGTCCAAACCTGGACCTGGGGCGTGTACGCGATTAATAGGCCTTTGTTTTTATTGTTTTATTGTATTTATGGTTTGAGCTGATGTCTAGGTTCCTTATGAGCGAAAGCACCAGTCCCGTGTGGTTCTCCGCGAGGCCCATGTTATCGTCTCTGGATCGCCGGCGACTCTTTTCCTCAAGGTCAGTGGGTCAGCGATGCCAGGTCCCATTCCCCGCCCTGGCCCGTTTGACAGCTGGCTGAGCTGAGCTATGGGAGGGGGGCAGGCCTGGTCAAGAGGGGGGAAAAACAGAGCAGAAATGACTCCTCGTCCTGTCATTGGCCGTTTATCGCCAATGACAGTTCACTTTAGCCTGTAGTAAACCGTTGAGTGTCGGCCTCTCCTCCTTTCCGGTTGGTGCAAATGCAACCCCCGCCGCTGGTATTTACCGAGTTTCTGGCCATCTTTTAAAGGAGCAGACAATATAAGCCACTGCAGAGGAAGGTATGGAGTGATGGAGCAACTCAGAAAGCAGTTCTGCTGTGGGTCTTCATGCTTCGCTGGGATTGCACCAACACCCCCCCGGGGGTACAGACTGTGTGTGCCAGGAACGGCAGGTTTTTTGCGATTGGTCATAAGAGAAACCGGGGGAACACCACAGCTACCTTGGCGAGCAGGAGAAGAAAAGGGAGATAAAGGGGAAAAGTTTGCTCTGGGCTGCCTGTATAGTTGCAGCATGACCAATTCAGGAGAAGAGATGAATACGGTTATTCACCAGGCATGGTGAAAGGAGTCCAGCTGGACACTGAATAAGGGTGGGCCCATCTGGGCCCGGAGGAGGAGGAGGACGTGCACAAACCAGTGACCTTGAAAATTACCCAGGAAGCACTTTATGATGGTCACCCTGACAACGGTTTGGGTTCACATGACAACGGAGCACTTCTCTCAATTAATTCCTGGCTGTCCTAAACTTACCAAACTTTAGTGTCATGAAGAATGGCACCAGGGCACTGTAAAGCCCATCAAATGGCGGCAATTACTGTGGAAACTGCACAGTGTTGCATTTATTGGGCATACCTTAAACACGCTGTGGAAAATATATTGTACAGATTTAAAAATTCAAAATTAAAGCCAAGAGATCAAGGGAGACGATACTTAAGCCTTAATACTTGTACTTAAAAATCTTAAGCCGCTGAAAAAATGACATGGACAAATCTATTGATGGTGTTGATGACTACATTTGCATTTTAAAATGCAGAGATAAACCACTCGGTGTTAAAACGCAATGTTTATTTATCTAATGCAGTCACCTTTATGGGTAGCTTGCATCTGGGGTTTATTTTGGCCCCCATATCTTTAAGATGCAAAATTCAGTAATGATCTACACCATATGTCCCATATGTCATATGCATGAGGCAGCATGGTTCTAAAAACATCACTACAAAGCAGCACAGTATATGTCAAGCTAATCATTTATGAAAAGAACTGCCACACAGACAGCCTGAATCATCAAATGTAACCCTTAACAGATGAATCCCTTCGTCTTTAAGAATTTGGCAAACGCTGGATATCTGGAGAAATTTTAATTTTACGGAATCTGTTCTCGATCAAGATGTTCCTCTTTGACCGTGTATGGTTTAGCGGGTTCGACTTGAATCTATAAAACTCACTTCTGTTCCCCTTAAGCGATTCATTAAACGACATGTGAACTAACCTCAAACGTTCGCTTTTGTAAATGGCACCGAACAGCTAAAGCAGCCATCTGCACGTGTTCGATCGCGACCACGCCTTTATTTCTTTATTTTCTATCGTCTCTCTCAAACGAACATGACACCAGCATTAAGGCCTGCTATTCTATCATTTGTTGGGTTTCCCCTCCCCCTTCAGTTGTAACCCCAATGCTTGTGTCTCGTTTGTCTTCATCAAAATAGCTTCCCCCTTTCGCCACTGAATACTCTGAAGCATTGAGAGGAGCCACAGAAGCACCGCAGGTTTAGCCTCTTCGATCGCTGTTAAGCAGAAGTGCGAAGCCTTCACCGGTGGGGGGGGGGGGGCTTGTTTTTGTGATTGGCAGTTCTTACGCATGGCGGCAGAGAAAAACAAAAGCCGCAAAAGGTGTTTTGGGGGGGGGGGTCTGAAAACACAGCTCATAAAAATCAGTATTATAACAACATTAATTGATGCTGCTGAGTGCCATATGTGATACCATATGGAAAAGCTACCCCAGAGGCCTGCTATAATAGACAGCCTGCGGTGGTGCACGACTTGGCGCATTTGCAAACAAGGGATGTCCCATTAATTTCAGCCGTTCAGACAGCGCAGGGAGGGAGAGAAAATATGGCCTGCACTCCTTTGCGCTAGTTCCTATTTGTGCGCGCGTGTGTTTCGCCTTTCGTTCGCCGTTTGTTTTATTGCCAGCTAACAAAAAGCAAAGCAGAACCGAGGCCTGGGCACCAGACATCCTCTTCTTCCCCCCAGCAGACAGCCGCGTCCCCGTGATTCATTAATTACTGTAATAAATGGCTCTTTCCCCTGTGTTGATGGATGGAAAACAGCAGTCCCTCCCTCTCGTGCCCGCCTGTCACTCCTACCCAGATGCCACCGCTTCAGCCCGCTGCTCCCTTTATCTCTCCATCGCACCTCCGCAGGTGAGGTGATTCATGTCTGCCGACAAAGAGTAATTGAGTGAGGTGCATTTAACCTCTCCTCCCACTCACAGGATTCCCATCATTTAGCATCGCAGTCTGCAGTGTCTGAAACATAATTGTTTTAATGCTTTATCCAATAGACTACTTAAGCCTTCATTATTTTGTGCAGCTGGGGCAGTGTGAAGTGCGCAAGCCTTTTGTCAATGTTTCTGTCCCCGGTTCTGCGTTCCTTTCCGTCGGGGATGGCGTCAGAACGTAGCCGCCAGCATTGCGCCGGCTGTTTCCTCGGTTTAGAAGAAAGAGGTAAAGAGCGAGCGAGAGAGATTGAGTGTGATGCTTGCTGTCATAGCCCCGGCACCGGGCAGTTTCGCGTTTGGTCTTTGGTCTTTGTTTCGTCTTTCCCAGCGCCTCTCTAAATTATTCACAGCCCCTAGGACAATCTCGGCGAATCCTGAAAGCTTGTTTAGTTTAGTTTTTTTTTTTTTCCGAGGGATTACAGAGGTTCCCCTCACGTTAATGTGTCCTCTTCCTGTCACTTTGGTTACTGACAGCTGGTTGCATCGATCCTCCTGGTCCTTGTTTCCCTGTCCTTCTCTGCGACATATCTAAGCATGAACAGCTTCTGGTGGACAAGGTCTCTCTTTCTCAAGGTCCGCGCTGCTCTCTCTGCGGCTCTCCCAGTTGACCGTTCTTTGTGGACTTTGCCCCTGGCCAGTGTAAAGGAGAGTGTGCTTCAACTGGGTGATGAAATGCAATGGCGTTTCCTCTGCCTTTCTCACCCGTAACGATTCCCAATGACTTTGTTCTCGCTCTCTTTTAAAAAAAATTTTCTCTCAAGTTCAGAGATAACCAAGGGCAATCTAAATCCTCTGGAAGTCGATAGCACTGATTAAAGATCTGTCGAACCCAAAGGTTTCACCTTTCTTGAGCACATCAGAGGATACTGGGTCAAGCGCACCACCTGACAATAGGGTCCAACATGAAATACAGAGATGTGTAATCCCCCACCCCCACCCTTTTTCAGAAATGTGGGAAATACCTCCTTCCCGTTGGATTCAGCCACTCTGCTGGTCTGGAATGAAATTTCCATGAAATGGAAATCCATAAAACAACAAACGGACAGGAGTGAGCAGATTAACTCCGCAGTGGTGGTTTTGTGAGGATGGGAGGAATTGAATTCAGTCCCAGAAGATGCCAAAGGACTCTCATTTGTAACTCTTTGGCCCACATGTGACAGGTTTTGATCATTTAAGAAGAGCGTGTGGTGGGGTGGGGGGGGTTGTGAAATGCTCCGCTGCCCCCAGAAATTAGCGGCAGAACCCCCCCCCCCAAGCGGTATAGGCCTCTCCTGACCAGCATGCAGTGGGCTTTCATTATTTCCTCCCTTTCACAGCCTTGCTTCTCTCTCCCTCCTTCCCACCATGCGTAGGCTGGAAACTCAGTAAACTGCATCTGTAGAGCTCATCACAACGCCACCCCAGAGAAAGGAAAAGCGAGGTGTGTGTGTGTGTGTGTGTGTGTGTGTGTGTGTGTGTGTGTGTGTGTGTGTGTGTGTGTGTGTGTGTGTGCGCGTGCGTGCGTGCGTGCGCGCGTGTCTGAGGGAAGACGGAGCAGAGGGAGAAGCTGTACAGAGCGGTGCCCCGAGGCTCAATCTGTTCCTCACTGAGCTACATCAGTCTCAAAGACGGCAGTGCGGGCCGCAGGGAAGCCTCCACTCGCTCCATCAAACTGTCAGGCAGCCAGCAGAGCTGCGCGGGGAGACTCTCGGCTGCCCTCGGGGCAAGTTCAAGTCAACATCCCATTTCCTTCCTTCCTTGGCTAATTTCTCCTACACCAGAGTTAAATTTCCACTGCCTAGAGCCTGCTAAAGCAGCTCGGTACCCAAGTGGGGTGTAGTGTCAAAACAAGGGAGGCAGTTGAATGTGGGGATGTGTGTGTGTGTGTGTGCGTGTGTGTGTTTTGGGGGTTGTGGGTGTCTTTGGGAATTGGAAAGGCAAAAGCAGAGACCCAGGGCAGGAACAGGGGGCCAAGAGGGACCTTATAAAAGATTGGCTGCTGAAATGGACGCCATAAATCAGTAGCCCACCATGTTTTTTTTGGTGTTGGCTTTTTAAAAATGTAGGCCCCCTTGCTTTTCGCTGACTCTTTTAATACTGCCGTGCACATCCAGTCCTCTCTAGTGCTCCTTGGCCATAGCCCGGCTTCATGAATAAATGCTCACATTCCTTGGTCCCATTTGAGTCCCCCCCCCCACGCCACGCTAACGTGAGCGGCAGCCAACGCAGGGCCGAGGGACTTTTAATTGAACCACAGAAGGTGGGCCTTCCATTCAGAGGAGGTGGCTCCCGAGTTCAAAGCAGCTGTCCGCCGCAGCCTCTTTCCAGGAAGTGAAACGCAGCGGCGCTGACCTATGATGTTTACGCTGGACAACACTTGGCCTGAAGGAGGTTCTGATCCATGCGGGCTTTCTGCGCTCCGTTCGATTAGCACAGTGGAGTCCCCAGTGTTTGTCGTTGGTAAAAAGTCCTTTCTCTTCAGGCATGCTAAGCTGGCTGGTCAGCAAAGGAGGTCAGGTCCTAATGCCCTGCTTATCTCCTCTAAGTATTGCATCAGCTCAGACATTGCATCACTAACTTACTTTATGGTAAATATAATTATATCTCCTATTTCTACCCCCCCGTGGATCGATAGTATCTAACTGAGAATGCAGTAAGACTAGATAGATTTAGTCACGTGACGTCCCGAACAGCCCAGAGGCAAGGTCGAGGGTCAAACTGCTGTATAAACGTGTTCCTCTAATCGAATCAAAGATTTAAGAGGCAGCTGTCAGATCCGCGGCCTGCTCGAGTTACCATTCCTTAACGAGCGCCGTTGTCTGCGACGTCACGAGTCGCTGTGGCAATGCCCCCCCACCCCGATTCCTTGGCGCTGGCGCTTGTAAAACGGCTGCTCTCCCGTCCGTTGTTTGTAAGCATTTTTGGTCCTGCTCCTGCGCCGTGTTCATTTTGCTATAGCTAAGGCATCATTCGCCTTTCTATTGGCCTGGGTAGGCTGTTTGCAGTGTTCCTCTCTGCCCTTCATGCAATCTAAATCATTTTGGCATCATCCTGCCAGAGCTGTAGCCACTCCTATTTGTATAATTTTATAGCCATATCGTGCCTCCACTTTCCCATGCTTCAACCTGGGAATATACGGAAATACATATCTGGATCATTAATAATTTAGCCCCAGAGAACCGCCTGAAGTGTTTAACTGCAGTTGAAATAATCGAGTGGATCAAACGGGGAGGATTTCTCAGCTAGCCGAGATTTAAGTTTGCTTTTTGACATCTATGGTGACTGACTTCGTCAGTATGGATGAAATAAGCAGTCAGATATTCTCATTCTAAGTTATAAGAGTTATACGAATATAAAAGGATTGTTTACAGTGAGGGTGTGTCATTCTGAGCAAATTGGATAGCCATTAAAGTCATTTGTCTGACAATGGAAGTGCCTTCATTGTTAATATTTCACAATATGTGGGAAAATTGCTTCTGTACGTATTGTTAAAATGGGAAGATGTAATTTCAGTCGATCATACTGGGGCTCAAGTTTAAAATAAAATCTGAGAGAATGATAACTGAGTTCCTACAGATCTGTGATGTTAGCGGATGTCTAATTTGACTTCTCCCTCTTTTACCTGCTTTGATACACAATAGCAGTATTACTGCCCCAGAACAGGACACCCGTGAGCTCGTTACCAGGTGCCTGTGCTTCAACTGATACCCCCGCATCCGTGACTGTGCAGTATGCACAAGGGAACAGCCGTGCTGTTCTGATGCTTTGCATTCCCCTAGTCACCCGGCTGCTAGGGTGGGCCTGATCAGCATTCTGCTTAGGAAGCTTCTCGCGGGGTCTGAAGCCGTGCCAGGACTGATGTTGGTGGACAAGTTACCGAGCTTCCCTCTGAGGCAAATTTATTGTGAGCGTTCCCAGGACGTGACAGGTAGAAGTGTGTGATAAATTTGGGCCGTCAGTTTAATGTGCTTTGAGACGTAGCGTGCTTCTTGTCATTTCTCTCGGTGTAAATTAAAATCTCTCGAAAACGTATTGGGGGAAGCAGCCGGTTCCCTTCAATGCTTTTTCTCCTCGGTTTTTAAGTTGGCAGCATAGATTTGTTGGAGGGCTTCACTGAGACCTAGTTCAGTTCTGATTTAAAATGGAGGAAAAATAACTTCTATGAAATCTTCTATGAAATCTCAGACCAAGAAAATAACCTCTGCTTCCCATGGAGCCAGTCTCTGGTTCCTCTGAGCAGACAGCCTTTCCAGGTGCAGATGTTGATGGTCCTCCCTCTGAAGTGAAAGCCAGTCATTTGAATATCTGTGGGAGACCCACCAGGATTGGTTCCTGTCAGGCTGTTTCCCGAGCAACATTTCTCTGCATTTTTAACGACTTCCCCTCAGACCATTTTTATAGTGTATGTATCTCATTTGGTTAATCTTCTCTCGTGCCTTCGCCTGGCCTCCTCCCTGTCGACACCTGAGGAGGGGTTGTCTCTCCAGGGGAGATGGGTTGGGAATGAGGTGCACTGCTGTGTTGGCTTTGGGCGGGGGCTCCGCTGCTGGCTCAGAGCTCTGGCCAACACCACATCCTGAAAGGCAGTCTGTTTCGGGATTTGGAGTACACTCGTCTGCTTGTGTCTGCCTCGCACGGCCCACCCCGTTAAACATGCCTTCTTTTTGGCGCAGTCCTTGAAAGCCAGCGACGTTTCCCTTTGCGCGCTTGGCTGCAGACAGTGTGTCTGGGATGTCCGGGTGCTCGTCTCTCTTCTCGCTGTTGTTCTGGTCTTGTCTTTGGTGGCAGGAGGCTTCCGTCTCCTCACCCCGAGCAGGACAAACCTGCAACATACAGCGTTGGGCCTCCAGTTCCCCGCCAGATGTTCACTCACTTCTCCGTCATCAAGGTTTAAGCTTTGAATGGCCGCAAAAGCCCAACACGGCAAGAATGGCCGTAATCCCCATCTCTTTGGAACTGCACACAGAACCGCATTTCACCGACACTGGATTTCGGTGTTTTTACATGCTCTTCTGATTTTAGGCAACGGGGGGAGGTTGGGAAATTTATGGACAAATTCATAAATGGTAAAAATCCACCGTCCCAGTCACATTAGGATTTAATTTGTTGCTGCCAGTCGTCGGGGTCAAACCTTGGCAGTTTTGTGTTAATACAAGATAATTGGTATTGATAACTGGGTGATAAGTTGTTCTCCCCAGAAATACCTCACTGGCTAAGGAAAGAAAAAAAAAGCTTAATTGTGTTCAGGTACTGGTTTAGATGTACTATGATGCATTGTGGCTAATGCGGTTTAGCGAAAAGGATTGCTAGAAAATATCTCCTGAATGGGAAACTGATTGGCAGCGGCCTTAGCCAGTTCCTATGCTTTCATAGCTATAATGGAAGTCTTGTGACAAGTAAAGCGGAGCAATTAGGATTTCTTTAGCCAACATTCCTCTGAGAATTAAAAGACTGTCTGCAAACGAATGTTTTTACTAATCCTACACATACACACACACACACACACACACACACACACACTCTCTCTCATTCTGTTACGACTCAAAGGCATCTGCATGCCGCTGACTTTTAACTGTTCTGCCCTATCTGTACTTTTTGGATGTCTTACAAGTGGGACATCATGGGAGGTTGGGATTCGAGTATATCTGGTTTATTTTATATTTTTTCTGTTGTTGTAACAAGGTTCCCACCTTGAAGTGTATGCATCCACTCATAGTCATGCACACACACACACACACACACACACACACACACTTACATGCAGAGAGACGCAGACAAAGCGATGGTGGAGAGAAGTCTCTTGACTTAACACCGTCCTCTGACAGGAGAGGCTTCTGTCCTTTTACCCAATCTTTGAATATGAGAGAAATGGGGAATTCAAGGGTGGAGGGGTTTAATGTCCTTCTCTAAAGAGGCCTCAGCTCCTGGATTGTAGTGGTGATTGCACTTGTTACTTAATTACACGTTTGGACCCACCACACTGGCACAATAGCCTAGCTTTCCTCCTTTGACCCGGCTCTTTTCTCTGTGCCCGGGACTGAAACAATGGTAGTTAAACATAATAAAATGGGCTACTTGTATATGTTGCCACAGAAATATCATTGTCAGATTGAAGGCGGTTTTCCAAGCCATTCTAATGCTATTCTAAATGCTGTGAGGTCCAGACAGGCTGTCCGGTCCAGTCCAGTGCCGTTTCCTCAATTTAATTTTTTATTTTTATTTAAATGTGGATGTAAAGAAGTAAAGTGAAGTAAAGAAATGTGAAATAATAGCAAGTAGGCAAGTGAAAGCCTACAACTTGTAAGTCACGTTAGAAAAATGAGTGGGACCCCATCTTTCTTTAAAGTGCAAATACTGGTTATGCCCATTTACATTTATACAATTGCTGATTAGCGGCCCATTTATGCAACCAGATCTAAAATGTATTCTGATGAATGTGACGGGGGTTGAAAGAAGAAGAAGGAAAAAAAAACTGCACGATAATTCTCATGAAATATTAATGCCATAGCACAACCCTTAAGTGCATGACAAATGTAGGAAGGGTGTTTGAGAGAGAGAGAGAGAGAGAGAGAGAGCGAGAGAGAGAGAGAGTGTGTGTGTGTGTGTGTGTGCGTGTGTGTGCGTGTGTGTGTGTGTGTGTGTGTGTGTGTGTGTGTGTGTGTGAGTGTATGTGTGCGTGA
>JAOYSI010002990.1:0-15529 GCA_025775065.1 Hiodon alosoides
TTATCCCTAGTGAGAAGTAAATATGCAAAGATAACGGTCACTTTCTTAACTGAATTTAACTGGCAAATTCAGTTTTATGACCTCACACAGTCTTCAACCCCCACCCCTGGGACCTATTGCTATAATGATGGTTATTATTTTTATTTTTTTGCATTGTGTAGTAGTAGTAACACAAATTTAGCTTACATTTACATTACATTTACAGCTTACAGGGTTACTTTTTTGTGCTACACATATATTCAAAGACATTCTATTGTTAACATATACTTCTGAATACGGCATAACATTGCAAACACACCTGGACTTCAACAGTATGTAATACAATGATTACTTCTAAAAAAAGACAGTACCTTTGGCCTTAGAACATTAGCCTAAACTGATAGAGGAAGCCAGTATTTTGTTATTGTTAAATTGATGGATCCTATTATTTCCAAAGGTCTGTCACCAGGCTTGCTCTATATCCCCATTATCTAATTATTGTTTCTAGAACTGCATTAGAGCCATAGTGATTTCTCTGCTATGAAAGGAGTAATTGATTAGCGCCCCAAATTTAAAGACCCTAGCTTGACTAGATAACGAAGAAACCATCCGTGTTGTGTTTACAGTAACGTAATGTAATCATTGCTATAAAAGGCCAGGTCAACAAAGCCAGGTTTATATTCTGTTTATATTCTACATTTTATTTTATCTGTGCCATAAAAGTTATAGATTACGTATATAGATGAACAAATAGATATATTATTTGATTCTTTGTTTTGTGATTACTGTCAGAAGTGTTTAGCTGAATGGCAACATTCTTCCTGGAATCCTCCTAGTCATGGCAAATTGACATAGAGGCTGTCATGGAGTCTCAAAAAAGCTGTATAGGAATGAGGTAATGTGATTGGTTGGGCCAAAAAATGTACTCAGCATGTGCTCTGTGGACTCACTGACATACTAGAAGATATCCCTGCCAGCAGAGAACTGCATTATGGGATTTATGATCACCAGAATTGTGCAGTAGCATCTTGAATTAAACTCGCCCCATTATTACATTTTGGGAACTCCATAACATTTTGCAAATTTTATTAATTTTTGTACTTTACAAATGTACTGTGAAACATAACGGTCCCTGAGAATAACAAAGTAAATATAAATAAACAATGGCCTCACAACTGAAATTAACATAGTTTTGACTTAGTTCTAAGACTGATCACCAAACTGATGATGTTGTAAGGGAACAGAGTAGATAGTGCATTGTGAATTTTCATTTCCATTTCTTCTGTTAAACAATGACAATTCATTCCTTCAAGTATTCCAGTAGAAGTAAACTAGAAGCATAACACAACTGGATGAATTTTTATAATCCTTTATCCCATGGGATTTATTGCCCTTAAATTGAACGCTGATACTCATAGTTGCTTTATTATTATTATTATTATTATTATTATTATTTATTTATTTATTTTTTGTTACTGCAATTTTTAATACAATAATATGTTTTTTTTTTTTTTAATAATAACAAATTAAACACAAACAGATTTCCTTAAACCAGTCATACACAAACTGTCTCCCATAATCAGGACTGGCTGACTGCCTTCATTTTAAAGCCTGCACCTGGCCCTAATTTACAATTAAATCACTTGAAAATGATTTAATCAGTATTGAAAAGCTGTATATATTTTGGAAAAATGTATGGGTGTAAATGTATTTGATAATTCTGTTTATCCATTCATTGTATTTAAAAAAATAAAAATAAAAATAATATATAAATGTTACCACTATGCCTTCTGTGCATTCCCAATTAAAACAGAAATAACAGTTATTTAAAAAAAAAAAACTATTTGTGAAACACCCAGTTTCTACCTTAGGCTTTATTTGTATTGATTTCCCAGTTCTAAATACCAATGTGTTTCTTTTTTTAATTAAATCAAATTAAATGCTGTAAACATTGAGAAAGGTAATGCACCTGTCAAAAGAGTCTAATAAAACGGATCAGCTGAGTAGGATATGATTGGTCCGTTGAGGCTGAAAGACGGTCTAAAGTATATCAACAAATTAGCATTTATCATGCAATATGCAATTAATTTTTTTCTCCTAATAAACCCAATATTTCTGTTGTCACTAAAAGCACGATGATCGCAGATTGGAGTATTCAGAATGAAAATTTAACAGTACCACGGCCTTCTCCTCGGTAAGCTGGCTGCTTCACTTCCTCCCACTCCCACTCCCTTTCCTTTGCAGGAAATCATTTGTGATGTCTGAAAGCCAAATGTCTGAAATACAGAGGGATAACCTGCTCTCATGATTAAAGTAGTCATTTTTGTGAGGTTCCCCCTGACATTACCAGGGAGGCATTCTAATGAGAATCTTCATCTAGCTGCATATTGGCCTTCACGCCTCTCTATTTCCATGATAGTGGATATACCTTTTTCCTTCATTAGAGGTGTCAGCCCTTCATTATAAGAGGCAAAGCTGAAGGTTGAACTTGGCTGAGTCCAAGTGTGTTTCAAGCTTGCATGGAAGAATGTGTATTTTCAAGTAAGTAGCATATTGAGGAAACTTTTAGGATGAAAAAATGGCGCTAGCTGAGCTCAAATTATCATGCTCATACAATAGCAAAATGTTACAGAAAGGTACACACATTTTATATGAATTTATTAATTTGTACAAATTTGCAGATGTAGTTCCTTGGTGTCTGATTGATTAGTGAGATCATTAGTTAGCAACTTCACATTTAAGTGGCTAAAAATGGCTCCTTTCCATTTATTGAAGATGGTACCATTAGATCGTGGCGTCTGCTTCAGTGTAGTTTGCTGCTATTAAGAATTTTATGGCAACAACCTACTCCAGTTTTACCTATCGTTAAAATTGTTATGGCAATGTAGACTTTTTTGCATTTATGTACATCCCCTGACTTGAGGATTTTTTTTTTTAAACTCTGAATAAGCTGTTTTTTTTTGCTGAAACTACATAATAGCTGTGCGTTTACAAACTTTTAACCAAGAAATTGCATCATTATGTATAATTTTAATTAGGAGTTACTTTTTAAAAAGCTGTCTTTTGTACAATGTGGAGGAGGAGTGCTATTCGTGTATGATATCCAAAGGAAGATTACTAAAACTTGTGTTAAGGCATCTGCTATTGGGGAACCTCAGCAATGACAATATAATATCTAGTATTTCAATTACTATCTGTTTCTGGTTATTTTCACTTGTTTTCCAATACATGAAATTCAAACATTTAGTAGCAGGCATTCAACGGCATACCAAACAAATCTGGAAGCTATCAAAAACCTGTGAAAAAATAAGAATAAATGAGGGCAAACATTAATTTTAAGTTAAAAATAATAATAATTAAAAAGAAACAGAGCTATTTTAATCTGCGGAAATACATCCAGATCCAGTATTTTTTCAGAGACCAGGAAGCTGTTATTGAGATAGGAACCAGCAGTCATTGCTGGACACTATGGTTCATCTGGTCTTGTCACAGGATTATCTTGCTGGAAGCCTGACCTCAAGGCAGTGCAGAATAGAAATTATGAACCCTCCACTGCAAATTTAAAAAAATATATTTGTTTGTTTACATGGGTAGGAATTGCACCACACACACAGTGGGTGTTAGTTAGTAATCAAGCTGTTTTTCAAAAATACACAGGTACAATCATTTCTGCTTGTGTGCTCAAAATTCTGAATTAGGTGTTGGTCTGCTGGAACACTCCTTTGTTATGTTTACAGGTGGTCTAGGACTTTAATTACATTCATAAATCATATTGGCCAAACACACACATACTTACAGTAAAGGTGGGGACTGTACACCATTCTGTTACCCACAAAGGTTTGTAGATATACGGCCAGGAATATACAGGTTCAGATACCTGGATGAAGACGACATAAGTTATTGGTCACTTTCACTTTCTGAGCAACACATTCATTTCTTCAGAAGCAATTTTGTGATCGCAGTTATGATATTTGCAGTCACATTTTTAAACATTTTTACCTTAAAACCTTTCAAACTTTTTGCACTTCCTGCAAATTGGTAACCATGTTCCGGAGTGTTCCTCTATGACACTGGTGAGCAACATAGAAAGCCTTAGTTGTGACTTGTGATTCCTCTAGTTCTTTATATTTTGCAAGACTATTTTAAATAGCAAAAAAAAACAAAAAAAACACCCATTACTAACGCCTATAGTAATGAAGTCTCTGTTTGAACAATTGATAATTGTTTCATAATTGACATCGTTGTTTCTTTTCAACAAATATAAATATAAAATATAAAATTGCAGTTATATGTTTAAATCCAGATTGTGATGGGGAGAGTTTAGGGGTGGCGTACAATTGAGAGTACAATCTGGGCAAGAGTGGAAATCATTGGGATTTCTCTGTTCTTGTTGAAAGCGGTATCCCATGTCGACTTCACGGGCGGCTAGAAGCAGGGCAGGGAGGAATGATGTGCATCACTACCAATCAGCTTTAACCTCTTGTGTGGGCTGTGTTGCCTGCAGTGTGAAAATGACTGGCTCATAACAGAGTGGATCGGAGACCAATCATACTTGGTCCTCACCCTCTCTGTGGCAAGCGGTTGTGGCAAGGTTGTTTAGCCATGAGCCAAGACGGATGGCACAGTTGAGAATCCCGTGTGTGTACGTGTGTGTATATATGAGATCAGTTGCAAACTAACGTCAAACGCTCCAGCTGAATTTAAGCTATGCTTCTGCCTGAGCAATTTCAATTCAAGAAAACCTTCCAATAAGCTATTCTACATAGTAAATATGATTGATAATAGTTACTGTGGGCCTGTTTTACAATTTTTATCGTTAAGAATTTGTATAGTTTCATTTTAACTATGGCAAAGACAAAAAGGGACTTTCTTAAGATAGCATCAAAAAGGAAACTGCTATTTTCTTTAGACAGTTTACTGTCTTCTGATTACCTCTTCTGAATACCCTAACACCCTTGCATTGTTTCTGCTGATTGTACCCTGCGTGGGTTTGATTGACACCTTGGGTGCCTGCTTGAACCTGATTGGTCATTTAATTTTTGATAGTTCCATCAGAGAGACAATTACTATTTCAGAGAGCTGTCAGATTGCTCCCAGCATCTGCAAATGGAATCCACTCTGACCAAATGAATGGTCCAACCTACGACACATGATTACTTGACTGGTAATAAACTTCAGAAGTCTTGGGTAAGTCAAAATGTGAAAGACAATAAGAATTTGTCTGTCTCTAAAATTAGACTCTAATACTTGCTTCCTCCTTGCACCCAGAGACCAAAGAGAGCTTTGCAAGACAGCTTATGGAAACCACAATTCTGCCAGCACAAATGTCACCCTCTCATTTGTTTGTTTCAGCACATGAGATAAGCTATTACGGGAAATCCCACGTGGAGCATAAAATGCGGTGAGATGGACGCACAAGCAAACAAATCTGTAACAAATGATAGTAATTTACTAACTACAAAGCACCCCCAATTTAAAAAAGCAATTGATCCAGTTGAAATATTCTTTTTTTATTATCCTCTTTATATTCAGTTTAGTGCCAACCAAAGGAAAATAACTGCAATTAAAACACAAATAAATGATTCCACTGCTTAGTATATTTTTATTTTTTGCCTGAGACATATTCTCTCTCATTAAATACTGTGCAACTTAAATGCTTAAATGCCTATATATTTTACACTTTTACTCTCTGCCTATTTATGAAGCTTGATATGTACTGAAGCAATGTATGTTAAACAGCTTGGTAAATTATCCAAAACAAGTAGCTTGGCCAACGATAACAGGTGCCATCCTGGGAATTTAATTAGCCACACCCTTATGTTATAATTAACTTGTGTTTCTGCTATAGAAGTTGTCAAATTCAGTGGTGGAAAAATATACCTCATAATTCTCACCTCCCTACAAACTGGTTACATATTTAAGATCTTAAAAAAACTGAGGTTCTGAGAATATTTAAGCATGCCAAAACCAATTAAACAGCTGTTTTAGAAAATGTATTAATATAGTATAACCAACCCCAAATAAAGTATTCACAGTAAATTGACAAAACAGATAATTCCTTAGCATATTTTGAGCATTATCTAATCCTTGGGGCATGGTTTAATGGTTTACACAGTTTAAGAATTGCAATTGTAATCCTCTTTAATTGTCCTTTTCTGGTACTGCTGCTTTGGAATTCAACCTTGTAAGAGAGAGAGAGTCTGTGTGTGTGTGTGTGTGTGTATATATATATATATATATACCCCCCCCCCACACACACACACACACACAGACTATATATATATGAGGGTAATAAAAGGGGTGCTTTTGTGATGCTAGCTGACATTATTGAACTAAGATAAAGCAGATAAATAGGCCGCCTACTTCAGACGAGCTAATGGATGTCTTGAAACCCCCGCTTCGACTCCTTGTCTCCTGTAATGTACTGCTGCAGGAAACCTGTAACACTTGGATTATTGGTTATCATGCTTCAATCTGTGTGACTCACAGACTCATAGCTTAGGGAGTTTCACAATGTAGAGTCTAATAGGCTTGTTCATTTTAGGTGCAGACCTGAACCGTTTGAATAAATCCCCCATCCACCCACTGTGCCCTTCTTTTATGCTACTGGGGCAAGGTCAAAGGGTACAAATGCAAAACAAGGTCGCCAGGGATAATGTCAGTGCTGTACATATATTATATACATACATATTCAAATAAAGTAATTTGAAACGGGAATTGATCCTCATAATAGTAACAGTCTCTGGCCTGGAAAACTGAACTGATATTGGCATAAAAACTAAAACTTGTATATAAATAAACATTAATCTAAAGCTAAAAAAAACTGAACCCCTAGTAACCTGCCAAAGAAAGCTTCTGAAGGGGAAACGATAACTGCCCCACGATTTGAACAATAGAATCCAATAGTAGGCATATTTGAAAAACCCATCATATGCAATATGAAAGAGTTTCATTTCTACCTAGAAGCCCAGTTAAGAAGCAACTGAATGGGATTGAATTCACTTTCAGACTGATTGTTTGAAACTTAAATGTTTAGAATCTGAGTTTGGTAGCTGTGGTGCTGTGTATAGCACATGCTCATTTGCTCAGAATTCTAGTGCATTGAGTTTTTGACATGCTTGGACAGTTCTGCAGTTATATGCTGCATTCTATGGCACTGCTGCATAGGTTGATTGGAGGTATTAAGCTGTCCGCATTTGGTCATATTTGGGCATTCCGTTGCTGGATGTTACAGGGTTCCTTTTTTTTTCTGTGGAGTGAGCCTGAATACTGGCAGTGTTGCACTGATGGGTTCTCAGAAGTGTGATGTAATGTGCAGTTTGTCTTCTGCGTCAATGCTTTTGCAAGAGCATCCTAATAGATTATGTCTGATGGCTTTACGATAGAAAACTTGCACGCATGATAATGGTTTGTTAATAACAGGTTGCTTTGTATGTCATAATTTGGCAATTTTCTAAAACGTCAGACCCAAAAGTATTTACTGAATAAAGCCATGTCTAGTGTGTCTTTTGTTAACTTAATAATACGCTGTTCACCAGAAACTTTGTAGTTGATGTGTTCAGCCACAGTGGCATGAAATAAACGAATTATTTCAAAACTGCGTATTCATCTCTTTATCATGTCTATATTAATCTCACTGTCATATTTATGAATTTCACTAATTCAAAGGCAATGCCTGTCAGTCTTAGAAGGTCAGCACTAGTGTTTATATATTCAGTTTTGTTAAATTCATTTGCAAAACTGATAGGTATATTAAAACTCATTCAAAAATTCAGCCATAACTCATAATATACGTCGATTACAACAATTGGACTGTTTGTAATTAATTATTCTAGTATATTAGATATTGCTTTGTGATACATTTTTGAAATGTTAAATTATGACAAATTCAGTGCCTTATAACATTAATTATATATCATTAGTATATGGGTATAATTACTGTGGCCATAATTGGAGGTTACAGTTTGTGTAGCACACAGGCATGCAGAGGAGTCATGGGATATGGTTACGTAAACTGACATGTGAAGGCCCATCTATGTTAAAAGCACTCACTTAGACCATGCCATACATGTGAGGGAGTTACATAAATGATTCGTCTTATTTCAAGTAATATTTATCTCATGGTAATAAGTAGATATAGGTACCATAAGTCGTTTAAATACATATGTAGCAATGTAGGGTAGTATTTTCCTCAGGCTGCACTTTTTAAGACCTTTTTTATGTAACTATGTACAAGCCAAGAAAATTGTCGATGGTTTAATCTGTAGCCAGGAATAATACAATGTCATTGGTTAGACTGGAGGGTCATGGTTACATGGAAGCATCAAATGGTGTCACTTCTGCCACTCACTGCTCCAGCTTGACGTTGGTTATTACTTTTAGTTTGTGGCCTTAACGAGGAGCCAACTGACGGTTTTTTTCCACCATGAGCCAGCTGTGCTAGATTGATAACGCTAGTAATCCGTATATAATTCCACTCTTAATGCCTTTAGAGACACTCAAGTACCTTTATACTTCAAGACCTAAATGCTTTATAATGCCCATAAACACTCCCTGGAACTAACAGAGCTAATTCAGGTGAAAGTGAACCAAGTCAGAGGAGTTATATCAATCTATTATGTCTCTCATGATGGTTTTGCACCGAAGAACAGATTAAATCCCTGCTGAAAAGTGGCCAATGAAAGGCTTGAGATATTTTGATATATCACTGAGCAATAGAGATGACCTGTCCAACGTTATTCATTTTTTAATAACTTATGAAGTAAAACAACACTTTATCATCTTAGTTGAATACAAATTAGCACTACTAGATTTCACCAGGTCCAACAGTTCTGTAGGTCTGAAAAGGTGCAAGTTTCATAATTAATTACCACTTCAATGTAATGATCTTGACTATTCTAATTACCACATAGTAACCTTATTTACCTGTATTTTTTGTAATGTGGGTTTTTTAGACAAAGTATTAACTTGGAACCAATATTTGCGCACACCAAACATGTAGAAGACTTTCCGAATGGCTGGTTTGTTTCAGCATAATTCCTTCAATGACCATACCTCATTGAAAGTGTGTGGGTAAGTTATGTGAAATAAGTAACTGAATAAGTAACTATTGTTCTGAAACAATAAAGGATGTGTGAAACTTGGTCTGAGGCTCTGTCAAAAGAATGAAGCTTCTAAAAAACAAAATCAGTGCTTTGCCAGACTCAAAGCAGAAAACGCTGCCGGGATTGTTTGAGACTTGTTGGGTTGAAACAAATGAAACAATTGCACATTTTATTTCGGCAGAGACAGGGGTCCTGGCTTTTATTTTAAACCAAAAACCAAAGTCTTCTTCCTTCTGAGAAGGTACATAAATAAGAAGATTAAATTCGATGCCACGCCTTTCTCTGCTATTCCCTCCGGACCTGTACTTTCTACCTTTTTGTCTCTTAAGGGGCTCTCTCCCATGCACCAGGCACCTACTAAGGAAACAGACAGGACTTAAATACCTTCCAAATCCGGGAATAATTACCCATAAGTGCCTGTGTCCGTTCCTCTGATCAGCCCCGGAGTGTCCGACAGACAGAGGTGCCCTATATAAATAGACTCCCATCTGAAGACCTCCAGTCAGGGACATTTCCCATCCAGACGATGAACACAGTGTTAGCAGCAATGTCTATCAAGCTGAAGAAGAGTGTCAAGGGCCATCTGTTAATCTTCCCTCTTATTGTGCACATTTGCAGGATGATTCATATTGTCAATACCACTCTTGGAGGCATTGTAGTGTAGTATAATCTCATCAAGGTGCTTTTCCCTATGCACGTGCCATAGAAAATGGGCAGAATTTATTTTTTTTTCCCAATCCGTACAATCTTATTTCATAATATACTACATGAATGTTAAGAAAAATAATCATAACCATATAAACTGTATATAATTCAGAGGTAATGTATACAGTGCCTATAAAAAAGTATTCACCCCCCTTGGATGTTTTTATATTTTATTTGTTTAAATACTTATGCAACCAATTATTTTGTGTTTAATATTTGTTATAAAATTAAACTTTGGCAGAAATGTATTTTGACTTTGATAAGAAAGTGTCTTTTTCTGTTGATCAGTGTCTAAAAATGAAGTTCACTATGATTCAATATTAATAAAAATATATATAAATACATATAAAAACATCCAAAGGGGTGAATACTTTTTATAGGCACTGTATGTAGAATATGATCTTCCCTAAAGAGGGGCTTTTTTTTTCCAGCATTTGACTTTAGCACTTTTGGAGCTGTGCGTCTGCAGCTGATCAGTCTGTCTGCGGAAAAATTATAGACCGAGATCCCTCTTTCTACCCAGAGGGTGAGAGACATAGACCTTAAAAATGCTTCCATCTATCAAAATTTCATGGTCAGAATTGGATGCTTTTTACTACGGTACAATGACTATATTATTTTTGATTATAAGAGTTATATTGATGCAGATACAACAATAATGGCATTGGTTCATTCAAAAAAAAGTTGGAAAACAGGAAAAATCTAATATGTTTCAGCAGTGATATTATACAAAATATATGCACTGGTTCAAAATGGCCCTTGTTGGTATCTTGAGGGGAAATGCCCAATTGGGCATAATGGAATATTAGCTAATAAAGAACCAACAAAGCCCTGTAAGATATAATAGTTTAAGAATAGCATAGTGTTAATCCAGTGATTCCCAAATCCCGGGCCGTGACCCAAATTAGGGTTGCAAGGAAGTTATGAAGGGCGGCCAAAAAAAAAAGACCAGTAAAAAAAACAAAGAAACAACCCACTATCCCAGAGTCCTCTGTCCACACGTGAAAAAAAAAACTTTTAATCCATACCTTTGGCGCTGCATTTGAATTCCATATTGACTAATTAGAATACTGTCACACGGAAAGGTTTGTTATGTAACATTGTTTGTGTTCCGACATGGGCGGAACATCCTGTACAAGGATGACTATATCAAGCCTCAGTGATGCTGTGTTGAAATGCTGCCACATTTCCACATTTTAGCCCTTGTCATTGTTATTAGAATAATAGCAGGATGTGCTTGAACCATGAATTTATTCTGATAGGCGTAAGAAATTCCATGTGACAGCATTGGGGGAGATGAGAGAGGCGGAATTCTGCATCAGAACACCAATCTTGAGACCCAAAGCTTTTTAGAAGTTTTTTCAATTATTTCAAATTGGCAGGCCCCATACTGTGAAAGCTTGTTGGTTAAGTCGGTCATGAGAAAAGAGTTGCAACACACGTTTTTAAATATGTACAGGGTAAAGGATGTTTCAAATGATTATTAAAAAATGATTTGTGGAAAAGAAGACTTTTTCTCCTATTTTTATATAAAAAAACGATATATATGCCTTCAAGAAAAAAGCTGTTTTTATGACAAAGGTACTTCATATGAACATTTATATTTAAGAACATGAGGAAAATCAAATCCAAGAATAAAAAACAAAACCTGCTTCAGAAGTTCATTCAGGTATTACAGGGGATTGGTGGTTCTAATATCAGTCTCCACTATGAAGGTTCCATGTAATTATCAGGAGCGCTGACCAGGTCTATCCCTGACTAAACTACAGCAACCCGGTTAATTCAATTGCTCTAATGACTCAGAGACATAAAACTAATCTTAGCAGATTGGCTACCAGGCCATTGCATATTTGAAATATCAGAGCTGTAGCATCCCATAAGGGTTACTAATGTAGTGGTTTATATAAGGGCTATGAGTAATAACGTGGGCCAGTAACAACTAATTTATTATTTTGGGAATATTTCCCCCTTAAGGTGCATTTCTAAACTAATAGTCAGTATATTAATATTTTGTCCTTAGGCTCATTTCAGAGGATGCCCTTTGGTCTTCAAAGCCTAAAACATTGAGCACAAGTTTCCTTAATTCAGTATCATTTTAACGGGCTCTGACTTTGGGTTCATTGCTATTGGGAATGTGTTTAATATGGAGCTGTGGTTTCCCACCAAGAGTGGTATTGACAACATCCATTTTTTGTGGACTATGAAGATGATTTTCTTGTTAATACTTCATCAGAACAAGAACATTTTCCCTTGTGAATTTGTTATTGTTGTTATTTTTATTATTAATATTTTTAATCATTAAATTTTTTCACGTACACCAGTTTTTTTCAATTTTGGAGAAAGGTGAGATTATTTTCCAAAATTTCTTTTGAAGGTTGAATCAGACTATAATTATTAGCATAATTCCGAAAACCTGACAAACAGATAACTGGTTTAGTTTGGAGACGAGGAATGGAGGAAATCTCTCTTTGAATCATGAATGTTTAATCAAAACTTTACGTGAAGGTTGATTTAACTTAAATGTAAACATTTGCAAAATTGCCATGTTTTAATCCTAAAGACATTTCTATAAATTGATAATTCAACCATATATTGATATAAATTGGTTTGTATTTAGCTTAAAAATTTTCTCGTCAGATTCATTCTGAATGCATAATTTTACGTCTTAGTACATCGATATTTAAAGTGCATTACTATGATACGAAAAATTGAAAAATTTAATTCTTGTACACCGTCATCTGTTCATTTTTAAATTGAAACGTTTTCTTTGCAATAAGTAATGAAATACACTGCTGATTCAACAAACAAAGCTCTCAAGTGTTGCAAAATATAGGAAAGTGTTTTAAGAGACTGTTAAATGTATTGATTGAAGGCTGGTGGACTTGAGTTGCCCAGTTGTACGTCTACACTACCCCGTTTCTGGTGGCAGGGCTCCTGCAGAGGACCGAAATGCATTAGCACAATTAACGCAATTGGCACAATTTCAGATTCAGTGAAAAATAACACAAAATGTCCAGAAATTTCAAAAATCATTACAGTGTAGCAGTGGGTTGCATTTGCTTTGCAGGAGTCCCCTATAAAAGGTTTTGGCATTTGTGTTGTGCTTTGCTCACTGACCTCAAGCTGCAGAGCATGCAAGCATGTAGACGAGTTTAGTAGCTTAACCATCACACTCACAGACACACTCAGGTTACACACAGGGTCAGGTAATCCACACATCCTGTATTGTGTATGTATGCCAACTACTTTATGTTGTATTGGCTAGCTTTGTTCACAACAACGGCCAGTGCAATTTTTGCAGTGCATTTCAAAAGGTATCTTGCTTACATTGTTTCCTTCCTAGCTTTAAGAAAAATTCTCAAAAGTATATATTTTCAATATTATGCCATCTCTATTCCCTTGCCTTGATTTCATTCAAAAATGCAGCCTCTTTAATTGCTAATTTTCTGTACTGTGGCCATAAAACTGTAAAGATCTCTCTTTCGGAAGCAATATATCTGGCAAACCTGTTTGCCATTGTTAATTTGTCTATGTTATGTTTTAAAGACAGTGTCTTTGTATTCAGATAGTACATGTATTAAAATATCAAATAAAAATTAGCTATTCAGTTATATATGTTTAAGCCTTTTTTATAATAATTATAAATGGTTGTTACTCCCATTGCACGTTTTTTAATTTTTGCAATTCCAGAATGTTATGATAGGCCAAAACCCTCTGTTGTTGTTTTTGTTTTTCACTTTCTTAGAATGTTAAATGGTATTTATAGATTGTGATTAAAAAACTTATGTGAAGTGACTCTATTATTTGTTGTCATGGAAACAGCCAAAGATAAAGCTGCTGGAAGCTGGTCAGGGTTATTTAATTAATTTTGCCTGTTCTAATATGCTTTGGAGGGAACCGTGCACCTCAGTGAAATCTGACATCTTACATAAAAACGAACCTCCAATATGGTCATTGTTAATGACAAGTGCCAACAGTATTTGACTTACTTGACTGACTCATTTTAGATGGACTAAGTAATGAAATATTATACTGGTGCCTAAGAACTATAATTTGATACTCTACGAAGTCCTGATGGGGGATATTGTCACAACATTTTTATGCATAACAGACACATTTATCTGAAGCATTTTACATACACTACTCACTGTCCTAGATAGACAGGATATAATCCTGCTTTGTTCTCATTTCTAAGGTTTCCTCAAAGAACAGTATTTGCTGATAGATACAGACTCTCGTAAGTGTATCACAAAGTTTCTGAAGTATTGGCATATTGTATATAAAAGTACGATTAAGAGATTAAGCAACTTTTCCATGTTCTTCTCCCTCAGTCCCAATTCGATATGTGAACAAAATACAATATCTGGGAAGGCATTTTCAAAGAAGAAACTTGTTTATTGGTATGATATTATTATTATATTATATATTATATATTATATTATTAACTGATTTTACACTAAATCTATTTACGCCTAAACCTACAAATGTTATTTTTGCATTTAATGAAATTGACCAATGTTTAGATATTGAGTAATAATAACAACAGTCCAAGTTGTTTCTCTTCTGGGTTAAATGGTCATGCTCTTTGGAGATTTCATCCATGCGTGCAAAAAATATGACAAAAATACTGTAATGGGGATGGGAAGCAGCGCTTTTCCCGCCAATGGCGTTTGGCCATCCCCGAGGGGGCTGCTGGGAATCCTGGCCCCCGAACTGTAAATAATGTAAATAGTGTGTTCGATGTTTCGTGTTTCAGTAATGTTGATGTGTGGAAGTTCAGTTTAGTTAACTGTATCGTTAAGTGTCTTTGTGGTTAAGATTTCGTTCCCTCACCGTGGACTGGTTTACTTGTTTGTGTGAGGGCTTTCTGCGTTTTCCCTTGTGTTGTCAGTTCTTTCCACTGCCTGTTCTGCCTTTGTTAAGGCGGTTGTAAGCGCATGTGCGAAATAAAGAGCTTTACTTCCTGTAAATCAGTGTCAGATTCTTTGTCCGAACCCTGAAAAAGTAGTAGCATTCTAAAAACGCTACAATACATTTCTGTTAAGACAGCAAGTATATACAAAACCCTCACAGGATAAGGGAATCCTTTCTAAATGACAGCAGGGGAAAAAAAAAAAACCTGATACCCTCGCATTGATTAATATTCAGACAATGATAAAATAAAAGGATTGGCCAATGCAAAGATAAGGGAACCGTCGGTTTATTTTAATTCTGCAGAGGTGGAGGTAATACATCCTGCCACTACAATAAAATGTGCTATCTTGATTAAAACCTGCGATTTCCACCAGAAATGCCTAATTGGATTGACACCACACTCATAGTATGCCGAACCTGGAGGAGGAGAGAACAATAAATCATTCCCAATTCATTATATAAAGTGAAACATTTGGTTATAAAGTGGAGATAATGTATTGCCCTGACAGTGTTATTCATGTGGGGTCAGGTTAACACTGCTAGCACAGTTTACATGTGAATTGTGTAAGGGAAATAGTAATTGCATGAAGTTCATCTGAAGGATTTATACAATTTCCCTGAATGGTGAATCTGAGGGGGATAAGTCTTACTGTCTACAGAGTCTACAGAGATGACATGCTTAATGGAAAACATAACGGACGGTACCATGATTGTTATTACACATGATACTACTAATATGAAGTAGGTCGTGGTATTGCAGTCTCAAAACAAACACGCTTTCGCCATCAGCCGCGCCAGAGAATTGTGATTGGGGGACCTATGGGGGG
>JAOYSI010002991.1:0-11084 GCA_025775065.1 Hiodon alosoides
GCATATCAAACGTGAGGCGAGAACGGAGGCATAGATCACCGCCCGCCCCCCCCCCCCCCCCCCCCCCCCTCCCCATCAGCGATAAGCAGCCGGCCCGTGGCTTTCTTTCACTCGGCGAACTGCAGAGGTGAGACGGGAGCTTTGTCCTCCTGAAATACGGCGGGCCTGCATTCAGCATGCTCAGTGGAACGTGTCACGGCTTCACTCGGTTTTACTGCCCCGTTTTGTCGAAGCCCCTTCTTCATCCTCCGACCATTTATTCAGCCCTTGATTTAATTTAGTGCCTTTCAGGTACCCCTTATGCTCGTGGCCTTGACCACCTCAATAATTCACTTAACAAACTGAAAAAAGTGGCAGTTAATGACTGAAAAACATTCAGATCGTCTTGACCCTGCTTCGTCTTGAGTAGGACCTAGTACTGGGGGGATGGGGGGAGGTTTTGTAAGGAATGTGTGAGACTTTTCCAAAGAGCTGGTGGGGATCCTTTTTATTCTCCTTTTGCTTCTGTCCTTTTTTGGGGGAAGGGGTTGTATCCTCTAGCCGTCAATTGGCACTCAAGGAGTAACCATTGCAGTGGCAAGCAGACACCAGTAAAACATGGACTGCGCAAGCATTTGGCTATGAGGTGACTGTCTGCTCTGTTCCATGTTTCCACAGTGGGCCCGTACATTGGCCGTTACTGCGGACAGAATACCCCGGGCCGCATCATCTCTTACACCGGAATCCTGTCCTTGACAATCAACACCGACAACGCCATTGCTAAAGAGGGATTCTCTGCCAACTTTACCGTCATTGAGAGGATCGTGCCAGAAGGTGAGGTGAAGTCTTCTGGCACTACATGACTTCCTGCTACCAACATCTCAACTTGAAAAGATACCTAAAAATATATCTTAACGTAAGCATTCCAGGTGTAGGGAAACACTTCCCCTAGAGGCTGGCAGTGGAATTTATTAATTAATCAGCAGTTTACAGAAAGACATTAAGACTTATTAAATCCATAAATCATTCTGAAGGTTTCTCTCTTGAATATAATACATTATGAGATGTCTTTGCCAAGGTTGGGGGGGTAGCGTAAAACGGCATCTCAGGCCTACAAGATTTGCCATACGGATCTCAGGCTGTTTTTTTTAAATATATGTATGTATTTCCATGGGACTTGACCCCTAACCTCAATCTGAGAAGTGTTCTGACTAAACATTTAATTTGTGAAAATATCCACCATACGCTTGTAAATCTATCCACAGACAACATTATTTCTCTCGCTGGGTGTTAACAGGATTGCTGGTGTTGAATATAGTAGGAATTATCCTGGATAGTTAAAGACACCCCCAGGGATTAATACGAATTTACACTGAGGCCCATTCAGAGAGCAGTGACGACTGCACATGTCACCAGCCATTGAGCTCAGGACGACCGATTGAAAAGAAGAAGTGTTGTTGCACAACCTGACTTAGGCTCCATTGTAGGTTTGTCAAGAATAATTCCAATAATTTCCTTTGGAACCCATGTAGTGCCGTTCATCAGATATGCAATTATGAGTTTCAGTCTTGGTTTTAGTGGTTTCAAAGCTGATCCCTTACTTTTCTTCATTTTATTTTTCTTTATTTTGACTTAATCTGTAATGATGGTTTACGTCATGCCTCAAAGATTTCTAAAGGCTTGAAAAAGTAAGTTGTGTCTTTGTATGAACAGGAGGCTGTTTGCGCCCCTTGCTGAGTGTAAACACTAGGGAACAATCGTCTGGCTGTCGTCTGTGAAGTAACACAGGATGGGATATCCAATGGCCTATACCTAAGGGCTGTGGCCTCGCCCTCTGGTGGCATTTTCCAGTGCAGTAAACCCCACTCAAAAGTGGGTGGTGGTGTTGAGGTCCGGGATGTTGTGCGCCTACCCCCACATCCTTTGAAAGCCCCAGCTGTGTGCACCCTCTTCTGGCCAGTGGCCCCTACAGGCAGCGGCTGAACCCAGCTTGACCCGGCTGTCTGTGACCACCCAGTCTGGGCCACTGATGGACAGGGTGTCCCACTGCCACACAAACAAGCTGGGTTGTCATTTAATACCATCTCACCCTGCCTGTGGAAACATTCTGTCTTTATATCCTTAGGTTGTTTAGATTATAACATGCTCCATGTGCAAAATAGAACAAAACAAAACAAAGATATTTTGAATGGGGACATGGCAAACATAGTACCTAAATTGGTAACCCAATGGTTATATTATTCCCCCCCAGGTCTTATCTTTGCACAGTAATGAATGTTTGATGAAAAGTGCTTTACATATTCATGTAATAAAGCTCCAAGCATCTTCCATTAAAACTTTTTTAGAAGAAAGTGAAAATCGTTTAGGTTAAATCGATCTGCACTTCATCGAAACGATAGTGTGCTGGCATAGAGTCTCTAAGTCTCTTAGGTAGACGCACACTTCAGGTTCTGGTAAATATGAGTGTTTTCAGTCTGCTTGCTTTCTGCGCCTCTGACCACAGACTTTGACTGTACGGAGCCACTCGGGATGGAGTCCGGGGAGATTGCTTCGGACCAGATTGTGGCCTCCTCCCAGTACAACCCCAGCTGGTCCCCAGAGCGGTCCCGTCTGAATTATTACGAGAATGGCTGGACCCCGGCGGAAGACTCCAACAAAGAGTGGATACAGGTAAGCCCCGCAGGTCGAGTCTGCCCGCAGCTTAAAGGGCCAATCATGAATAAGTAAAAGGAAGGGATTTGTCCGCAGAAAAATAATGGGAACTAAGAGCAACCGTGCCTTCCTAGAAACGGCATCAATTCTGCCCCCCCCTTGGACAAAAGAAATGTGTGGTTTTACCGGAACACCTAATTGTGTTTAAGTGATTTGGATCTATCCGTCTGGCATTTGTTGACGTAAGTGAACACCGGAGTAAGATTTGTTGAATACAGCCGGTGGTTTGTTTAGCGAAGTCCTTTATGGTGTTCTGCATGGAGGATGAATTTAGGACACACCGTTACATCCACCCCACACCCTTCCTCCGCTCCATCATAACACTTATTCTGTGGACATTGGACTGTGCAGAATTCGTCCTGGTGTGCCCAAGGCAGCCATTCTCCAGCCGGACTTCCCAGAACTCCGAAGGGAACGCCAGCAGACGTGGAATGTTTTTGTGATCTAGTGACCCAGAGCCCATTAGGCACAGTGAAAACCTCCTGCGTTTTACATCTCTTCGCGGTCCCCCGAGACTCCAAAGGAATGACCCACCGTGCTCCACCGGGGATGAACCTTAGGTCCAATATGAAGTCAAATATTTGTTCAAGGAACTCCATTAACAAGGTTGCTATCGAGACATTGTTCTGGGAACCCCTTTGTGCCTCCTGACTAATTCAATCGGCAGAGGGGCCCTGGTATTGCTGGCAGATCAGGCCCTGTGCAGTCGATTTGTCCGGGGGAACTTCAGGGTTGTAAAATCAAAGCACCCCAGGCCGGTGGGGATGGGGGGGAGAGGATGAGGGTGTCGAGGTGACTTTACGATGCTGGGAGCACTTATCGCTGTTGTCCAGGCGAAGAAGCTCTTCATCACATTTAAGAAGTTTTAATTGTTAATCCGTTTGGTGTAAACGGTTTGGTCGATGTAAAAAAAATGAATCATTGCTTTACACTTGCCACTTCATATTTTATTCAGCATAATTAAGTAGCCTTCACAGATATTATTTCACTCGCTCGTTAAACTTGTTTAGCCGTTTCAACTTTTAATGCAGTCCTAAACTTGTTTAGCCATTTAAAATTTTAATGCAGTCCTAAATGGACTATCAACCACAGAGCAGTAATGAGTGCAACACTGCACAAATTTGAAACCGTTCAAAATCATTTTTACAGTGATTAAGTTTTTTTTTTCTATTTCTTAAAAAAATTAAAAACCTCTGAAGAAAATGCCATTTCAGCGACGCTCTGCTGGGCACTGCAATTCCCTTTAACCAATCAGATGTCAAAGTTTAGCCTCGCACAACGGTTTCCAAGGGAACGAAAAAGAATCCTGCTGTCGATGTTTAATTTATAATTTAAAGAAATCTGCTGCTGTGTGCCCTGCCCTCCTGAAGGAGTTTAATTACAAGTGTTATTAAAAGATTGGAATTCCTCATTTCGTTTTGATTAAGTACATCAGAGCACAGAGCAACAGTCTGCTAGCAAGGACGTCGGGAACGCACGAATGGTGCGTTTAAATGAATTCATTATTTATTTTATTAATTTCTGAATGTGTGTAGAGGACAGTTATATAACTCATGGCTGTCGATTTGATTTGTAGGCAAATTGTGTGTGTGTGTGCGCGTGTTTTATTCAAAGCACACCTAGGTAGGCCTTTTCCATTCATTTTAATGTGACCTCATTGCTATGCAGCAGGACAAGGGCAACGTTCACCAGTTCGCACTCGATATAATTAAGCATTGGCCACAGGGTTCTGCAAGAAGCTTTTCATTCTCCACAGGCCGAAGTAGCATATTTCGAGGTTTTTCGTGGCCAAAAGCACCCCCTGCTGGGATATTGGAGTGCCCTGACCCCCCCTTCACCATAACACACATACACACCCACAGATGCTCTCCCACCCCGTTCCAGGGATTGCGCACCAAGAGAGTCACAAAATGTCAGAACGGCAGAGCGGCTTCCCTATTGTAATCCTTGCCTCTGAAAATGCGTTGCCCTTTAGGCCAACGCTTTTCCGCTCAGAGATCTGTGGCAGATTGCGGGGTCACCTTTGTCAATCAAAAAAGGTCTGGAGAGGTTCCACTGCTCCTCCTGGGGGCTGCATCGATGGTGCCAGCCCTCCTCAGTTGGAGCCTTTGCGGGGGGGAATCACCTACATTCCTGTAGTACCTCAATCTTGGCAGTGGGCAATTTTTGGGGGGGATTTAGGCGAGGGCCAGCAACAAGTGGAGAAGAGCCTGGCCAAGAGGCATGTTGACGTAATGAAGAATGCCCCTGTCAGGGAGACAGCTCCGATAGCACAGGACAGTGCAGCTGGGATGTGACATGAAGGCAGACACCATACGATAAAGGGAAAAAACTAACTCATCCGCTCAGACAGCCGCCATTGATCTCAGGAAAGACATGAATTATGTATTTTGAGAAAAAAAGTAAACAGTCGATACCGAAGACCACTTCCTTCCTCCATCACATAACGTTAGTGTACCTGTGTACAGTGCTCTGCATTTTTTCGGTTCGCTTTGCAGTAATTGCTCTGTACATCAGTGTGATACATTTACAAAGTGATCGGCCATTATCGTAAATCTTCCAACATTAACATCCGTTTTGTTACTTGCTTCGATACGTTTCTTGCCGATCATCAGGATAGTTTGATCACAGGGAGGAATTGCGAAGACTGAGGAGATTCTTTTCACCCATCGCAGAGCTATTAAAAGCTGACAAGGAATCAGCAGGCTAAAAATAATTACGAAAATGTTGTTGATAACAAGGCCCGCTAATCTGACACATTCGAGTTGAGTGTGTTTCTGGCGCTGCATCAGCCGACTGAGAAGGAAGTGTCCTCATCTTGATTTATTGTGCTGTGAACAGGAATGCCAGGCCAGGGAATTGCTGTTGACCGCGTGCAGATTTCCCACGCAGGCCAAAGGAGGGAGCAGAGCCTCCTACTACACTGTAACCTCGCCATTGAAGCCCCAACCAAGCACACATTATACAGGCATAACGCCCTCTTCGCTGTTTTAACTTGGAGCCAGGGGAGTTGAGATAGTGCCAATGCTAACATGAGGGACAGCGATAACACTGGCTGTGATATCCTGTTGTTTTTTTTTCTTTTGTTGTCATCTGTTTTTTTTTTCCTGGATGTCAAAATGTGTTTCCAATTAGCTGCGGTCAGACGATCGCAACGGTGTCCACTCACCATTGTTTTTCAATTAAAGCTGTCAGGCTGCTATTTTTCAGCCGACCGTCTCCGGGTGCCAAGCAAAGAGTAATTAGAACGAGGGGGCTGTAATTAACATTAGCTCCTCGTTGATGCCGTCTGAAAAGCGGTTTTGGTTAGGCTGCGGCTTCCACTCCACATAAGAGCCTCTCAATAAGATGCACGGAACCGGCAGGCTTCTGCTTAGAGCCCGGCCCAATCCCTTAAAAGGCCCCTGGGCCTCAGAGGCTCACAATGACATCTTCTGTCGTGTCATGCATGTTTGTGTTTGCCATGTGTTTAAAAACCTACGAAAGCCTACAATAATGGTTTGTTGAAGGGAGTGTAAACATGCAACGACTTTTAACTCTGTCATCTGCCAGAAATTGATGAGGCTTATGTTATGGCCCATTAGAGACCGAAGGCCGTACAGTACAGCGGTAATGAAGGCGTGAGACACGGAATAAGATTTTTTTAAACTTGCGTAACTTCCGAGCTGTCCTGATCATTTTTCACCGCAGAGAAAACAGATTATCACCATCCTGGAAGACGTGCATAATTAAATGTCTCACACAGGCGCCCGGGCTAAAAATACCGAAGTAATTCTGTCAGGTAAACTTGGTGATGA
Organism: Hiodon alosoides; assembly: GCA_025775065.1. NCBI lineage: Eukaryota > Metazoa > Chordata > Actinopteri > Hiodontiformes > Hiodontidae > Hiodon > Hiodon alosoides. The sequence continues at coordinate 6,489 of JAOYSI010002991.1, forward strand.
ATTAAAGGTTGAGAGAAGCCATGGGTATCAAGTAATACAATTTTTATGAGAGGGAATTAATTATAGCTTTAGTTAATGGAGTTCTCAGTGCATGAGCAACAGGCCGCTGTTACTCCAGCCGCCTTCCCTGACCATATGGCACACGTGACAAAGTCCTCTACCACAGGGCCAAATATCATTTTTAAAAGCCCCATTCGGCTGCTAGTGCCAATGCTACAAGTAATGGCTGGTTTCTCTGTGGCCCATGTTCCAGACAAAATTATTTCGGCTTGCTGTCCGTCAGTATTGATGATTTCATGAAATTTACAAAGATGTTCTTTGCTATTCCAGCCAAACCATTCTGGAACAGATGAGAAGCAGGTTTCATTAATATGTCAGTGCTGTTGTTTAATTCCCGTTGAGGGGGATGTTACGAAAAGTGCTCCTGTGATCAGCTGTGTTTCCTGACAGATCTGCGAGTCTGGTGACGCGTCTTACGCCCCTGACCTCGCCACGCTAAGGGTGAACGCCACCAACTCCTCTGTCTGAAACCAGGCTCCATGAATAAGTCATGCTCTGTTCATTAGCACTGCTCTGTTATCAGATCCTGCCTGCCAAATGGATCTAGCCTGTGCTTGTTACAGGAGTCCTTCTCCTCTTGGTCGGGTCCTAAAACTAAACACCCCACCACCACAAAAGCAGATTCCAGACAGATCGTCTGACTTTTCAAATTACTTCAGATTCTCTTCCGTGGCAGGAGATATTAAACAGAAATACTCCGGAATTTAGGATTTTACTTAATCTCTGTTCATGGAACAAAAAATTTCTGGAGCTTATTTTGGGCTCTAGACAAAGGCCAGAAGAATTAGGCCTCCGTTTTGATCCCTTGAGTTTTGCTCACCCGAAAAAGAAAAAACATCTTGTAACACAAAGGCCCGTCCATTAGAATCCTCGAGTTCTTTCAATAGTTCGATTTTTTTCACTGGAATACATTGTACTTTTGCATTCTATCGATGTTCATGGCACATGTTTAAAGTAGCCCCTGGAGTCGTTTCCATTCTTCCATTTGATTCAGTAGTCCCCCGTGCCCCAGCCACCATCCATCAGGAGTACAGTCCGCCTCGATATTCTCACTCCGGCTTGGCAGACAATTATTTCCCCAGCGCATTTGTTTTCCCCGGGAATGTAAATTTTATTGAGCATAGCTGTTTGCATGCAATCGTATTATGCCATAATAATGTCTGCATCAACTGCCTCTTATCGCCCTGCGATTGAGCACTTAACGCTCCTCACTCAGGCTCTGCAAGTCATTTGCATGCCCCACTCTGTCACACAGCGAGGCATAACAGTCTGGCGTTCGCTTCTTTGGTTCTGGCCGGGAGTGTGCGACAGGCGTTCCATTTGGCCCTACGGGACCACACGCAGCTAGAAAGGCACACTGTTAGTATGTAAATGAGAAACCAGACTGCAAACTTATTGCGCCGCAGGTGGCCTTAAGAAATCGGACTCAAGGCTTGAAAGCTTCGGATTCAAATCCCACGCAGTGGTTTAACCTACGCTGTACAAACGCACATAGTGTTTAAGAGTAGGAGCATATTCTGGGCAAATGTGTGTTGTATGTCTCTGTGTGTTGGCTCAGCGGGAAAAAGTGAACTAGAAAAGGTATTGCCCAGGTCAAAGGTATCTGGAAAGGTACCTCCTGGGTGAAAGGTATCCGGTAGCAAAGTTGTGATAACTTTGGTTTAGCACAGAGCCATTGCTAAGATGAGCCCCATCCCCCCCTGCCCCCGATGAGCCTGGGCGCCACGAAAACCAGGTCTCGCTGACCCGAGCGGTTCAGGGAGCTCCTCATTACTGCTACTTACCAGTAGGGCGAGATCCTGCCTTAGGCAGGAACCTGAGACATTCTTTAACAGACTCATCAGTGCAAACCTCTGTTCAGACAGGGGCCCTCTGATCAACTTTTCTCTCCAGGCATTCACTCCAGAAAATATAATAATGCCAGTAATGACATAGGAATTCATGATTATTAATAAAGCCAAGGTACTTAATATGGAAAGCATATTTAACATTTTTTTCTCTTCGTATGTTTATCTTTTTATGCCTCTTATTGCAGGAAATTAAGATTTAGAGTTTTGTGTTCTAAATAATTACGTTTTTCATTTTATTAATGTTTTAACTGTGGGTATGAGATGTTTTCGACTGCGTTTGTGTCTTTTTCTCTTGTACTGTTGAGTTAGTACTGTTCGACTGCGTGTGCTATTAGAGGCCGAACCTGTACTGTTTGCCTTGTCTTGTTTGCACCTAAATTGTCACGACGGCCTTGCGTGCTACTCCCTGAAAAGCGTGCCTGCTGAATAAATAGACGTGAACATGAAAGGTACCGCTCTCTGTGTCCCTCTAGGTGGATCTCGGCTTCCTCCGCTTCGTCTCTGCCATCGGCACACAGGGAGCCGTCTCCCAGGAGACCCAGAAGGCTTATTACGTCAAGTCCTACAAAGTGGATGTGAGCTCAAATGGCGACGACTGGATCACTCTGAAGGATGGCCCCAAGCAGAAGGTAGGAGGACCCTTCTTCCGCTCAATCAATCGAATCCAACCTTAAAACCCTTAAAAACCATTAAAAAACCCATATAAAACTTTGAAACACGATTAAACTATGTTGGAAAAGCTCCCTCTGATTGCAAGAGATCTGTGTTTGAGACACAGCTTAAAACACCAACTTTGTGTGTCTGTCACCCTGCGATGTGCAAAGGTAACTCCACAACGGGGGGAAGTAGGGCTCAGTTACACAATAAAGGACATAGCCGCAACACCTGCGTTTATTCATTACTTGTAGTGTCCCCTTCTACTAGTCGCTGAGTTTACTGGGTTTATGCAAACAGTGTAGGAGCGTGAGACTGTATTTATAGCCTCAGTGAATTTTTGCATGGGATGATGTCATCGGCAGCTTCCTGCTCGGTGTGGAGAAAGCATTTGTGGAAAATAAAAGAGTTGCTAAGCCTAATGGAATGCAGGCAAACAGTTGTTCCACCTTTGACCAGCATACACTAAAGCTTACGGGTTAAATATTTGGGTTCAAACATCGGGTGACCTTTACAACGATCTTGATCGATCGCTGACCTATCGCCAAACAAACCTGGTTATCTGTGGGTTAGGGTTATGTCTCTGTGTGGGATAGCATGGCCCACTGCAGAGGTTTTCTTTTTTTTTTTTACAGTTGACAAGCTAACCTCATTAGCCACAGTGTGTGCTTGTGTGTGTGTGTGTGTGTGTGTGTGTGTGTGTGTGTGTGTATTACTGGACCCCAAGGCCCAATTTTCAAAATCTCTGAAGCGCAGTTTCCTTTTTTAAAGGGTTTATGGTGACGTCAGGAGCCTTTGTGTTCTTTTTTATTTAGACTCTAAAGTGCTTTTGTGTTGAGAGGCCCCATTTACCTGGTGCTGATCTTGCAGTTTCGGTCCCCCACATTGCACTGAGGAGCGGCAGAATGGAACAGCGACGAGACATTTGGAGGAAGGCTGACTTTTTGTTTTTCTCCATCACACGTGTCACAACTATTGCCCTCTGGGGGCAGGAAACAGTGGTGCTCTAGGATGGACTAATGGTTGCCGTTTCCGATGTTTCAGTGTGGGTTAGTTCAGTTAGTGTGGGTTAGGCCGGCAGGGCATCTCAGTGGCCCAGCTGCAGAAGGGGATAAAGAGGTCAATAGTCGCTTCCCAACTGGGTCTCATAGGTGGAAACACTGTGTGTGTGTGTTTAGGTAGAAACACTGTGTGTGTTTAGGTAGAAACACTGTGTGTGTGTTTAGGTAGAAACGTTGTGTTTGTGTTTAGGTAGAAACACTGTGTTTGTTTAGGTAGAAACACTGTGTGTGTTTAGGTAGAAACACTGTGTGTGTGTGTTTTGGTAGAAACACTGTTTGTGTTTAGGTAGAAACGTGTGTGTGTTTAGGTAGAAAAGTTGTGTTTGTTTGTTTAGGTAGAAACACTGTGTGTGTTTAGGTAGAAACGTGTGTGTGTTTAGGTAGAAACGTTATGTTTGTGTGTTTAGGTAGAAACACTGTGTGTGTTTAGGTAGAAACACTGTGTGTGTTTAGGTAGAAAGACTGTTTGTGTGTGTTTAGGTAGAAACACTGTGTGTGTTTAGGTAGAAACACTGTGTGTGTTTAGGTAGAAACACTGTGTGTGTGTTTAGGTAGAAATGTTGTGTTTGTGTGTTTAGGTAGAAACACTGTGTGTGTTTAGGTGGAAACGTTGTGTGTGTGTTTAGGTAGAAACGTTGTGTGTGTGTTTAGGTAGAAACACTGTGTGTTTAGGTAGAAACACTGTGTGTGTGTGTTTAGGTAGAACACTGTGTGTGTTTAGGTAGAAACACTGTGTGTGTGTGTTTAGGTAGAAACGTTATGTGTGTGTTTAGGTAGAAATGTTGTGTGTGTGTTTAGGTAGAAACGTTGTGTTTGTGTGTTTAGGTAGAAACACTGTGTGTGTTTAGGTAGAAACACAGTTTGTGTGTGTTTAGGTAGAAACACAGTTTGTGTGTGTTTAGGTAGAAACACAGTTTGTGTGTGTTTAGGTAGAAATGTTGTGTGTGTGTTTAGGTAGAAACACTGTGTGT
>JAOYSI010002993.1:0-15526 GCA_025775065.1 Hiodon alosoides
ACCGTGTGCTTTATATCCTGGGTCTCCTACACCCACCGCACGGTGCCGTGTGCTTTATATCCTGGGTCTCCTACACCCACCGCACGGCACTGTGCGCTTTATATCCAGGGTCTCCTACACCCACAGCACGGCACCGTGCGCTTTATATCGAGTGTCTCCTACACCCACCGCACGGCACCGTGTGCTTTATATCGAGTGTCTCCTGCACCCACCGCACGGCACCGTGTGCTTTATATCCAGGGTCTCCTACACCCACCACACGGCACCGTGTGCTTTATATCCTGGGTCTCCTACACCCACCGCACAGCACCGTGCGCTTTATATCCTGGGTCTCCTACACCCACCGCACGGCACCGTGCGCTTTATATCCAGGGTCTCCTACACCCACCGCACGGCACCGTGTGCTTTATATCGAGGGTCTCCTACATTTCCACATCTACACAGGACCACATTTCCACAAAGGACCACATTTCCACATCCACACAGGAACATGTTTCCACACTTCTTTTAAACAAAGGGAAGTTAAATATCATTCACATTGGAATGTGACAATAGTTGATATGTGAAGTTTATTGTCTAAGAAATGACTGTACAATCCTGCAGAACCAATACACAGCAGGTTAAATACTTAACGATGGCTAAATGTGAAGACTGAGTGAGCTATAAACCCCACTATGGTAATCAGGTATAACTACATTTAGTCGCTGACCTCATAGGAGGCCATCAGTAAGACATTAAGTCTGCACAACCCTTTAATTGAGTCGGCGGTCGGTCCATCAGCAATCCAGTATGCCAAGTAAAGTCACATTACTCTGGCAGTTTGCTCCTGAGACCCTGAATTAAAACAAAGTGTCTGTCATTCTTTCCAAGTTCCCCAGTTAACATAGTCTATTTAAGAAGCACACAATCCCATCTCTCTGAACTCTCTCTGTGATTTTAGAGATTTATTTTAGTCTATAAAATTCCTGTTAGTTTCTTGGAATCTGCCAATATATTTACATACCATCCTTAAATGCTATCACATAGATCGATTCTGTATTTGAATCTCAACGTCTTAAACAGACTTTGTTCACCTCTTGTGTTGGGCAACACAGAAAGAGTGTTAGTATAGAAAAATCTATACTATACCAAGCATTACCTGAATTTCTGAATGCCATTAAAACTGCTAGCAAATGAGGACTGGAATTTAACCCCGCTAACTGGAAGCTACCCAACAGAAACAGGGCACGTAGGATAGCAGGTATCAAAAGGAGGAATAACTACAGTGAATTTTTATGGCTGTTACTGACACTGCTCCCAGGAAAGTTTTTCAAATGAGCAAAATATGAACAGTAAGACAATCCGTAGGGAATCCGTGGACAAACCCAAAAAGCAGGATTATTGACATAGTATGACCCTTAAATTTATTTTGCCCAGTGAAAGTTATTTGAAAAGAACATATGTAGAGATTTCATAAAGCGGATTTATAGTGATTTCATAAAGCAAATATAGGAATATCAGAATAGGCTCTTGTAGCATAAACAAGAACTAGAAATATCCCTTATGATCTAATCTGTATGGTCAACAGCGAGGATACAACAAGGAAACGAGAAACCGTTTCAACAAACTTCTCCATTTAGCCAAAGGTGAATGTAAAATCAAATCAACGGACACCCTCATGATCGCACTCAAAACCCCAGCGTAAAACAGAGGAGGACCAAACAAGCTCAGGATCTGTAATGAACTGGGGAATAGGCAGTGAACACGTGTCGCTCTTACCAAGTACTACAGCGACTGTATAATTCAACTGATGTAAAAGTATTCCTCTCCCTCTAATTATTGTTCTGTCTAACCATCTGACACTCACTCTCTGTCTATAATTATTGTTCTGTCGAGGATGATACTCCAAACACTGTGTGAGAAACTGAGAAGGGGACAAGAAGAGAGGCGTCGCATCTCCACGGTGTCCGCGGTGCAGTAAACGGGATGAAGATGGGGCCTGAAATAAAGGCTTTTAATTGCCATGTAACACAATACCTCCAAACCTCTCAGCTCATTTTTCTTGGGGCTTATCACGATCGTAAACTGCTGTTCAAGCACCAAGGCTGACAATAAGGGTCTCTTAATTTACGCTCAAGTTGTTTCCATGCCTGGGTTATTGTACAACTAATCGATAATGACCAAAGCTATTCAAATGAATCAGTGTAGTTAAAAAATCTGGAACTCACATGAAATCCGTTTTTGATTAAAGTGGTTAGCCACGTCGTTTTTAGACCCTAGTTCTGCCAGAAGTTAAAACTATTTTTAAACATACTGCTAATATTCCAATACCAGACGAAACACAATCTACATGTGGTTGTGTACGTATCAGTAGAAAGAGTCACTGTTGGTGTAGTGTAACAGATTCCTGACCACATGTTATACATGACGACAGGAGTGGGTACCAGTCAATCATCTGAGAATCCTGTCGCTTGGCTTGGGAACACCAGTCGGACGAAAGGACTTTTGAAATGACTTCTACACAGAGACACGCTGAATAAACTGGGTAGTGTTGCAGCGGGTGAGAAGAACCTGATGAATGTCAAGTATAAATCACACGTCAGATGGACATTTGCGCCATACATGAAAAACAAAGAAACTTAACCAGACCAAGCTGAAGCCTAGTTCCGCATTCGTTCAGTTGTCCATAAGCTCACTCCATTGGAATGAATGGATCTTGTTCGATACAGTACAAGCACTCTCTGAACGTTGTCTCATTATTAGAGATGGAGTAATGCACTCTATGATGCCAATAGCCCTTTGGTCTTCCAGACATCAAACAAAACTAAAAGCTCTCCTTTTCCGGTAGCTCCTCTTTGCCCATCTTTGGCCTTTCTTCATCCACCCCCCCTCCACCCCCACCCCCACCCCCACCCCCTCTAATGAGAGGATGTGCAATTTTCAAAACCAGCAATTTAATTATTTATTTCAACGGTTATTTCACCTCCAGGACCCAATCTGTTTGATTTATTTCCTCATTTCTTTTGCATTAGTGATGCTCTCCAAAAGAATTATTTTATAGAATAACTATGTAATAACAACCATCACGAAACAAAGGGTATAAAAGGAGTATAATGTAATCACTCAAGTTTATCAGGCAAATACTACATTTTAAAAAATGGCATGAAATCCAAACTCTTCCTGCTCTGGGAAACCATGCAGTTACACTAAAAGCAACTCAGAAGTCTGGTTTACATACAAGCATGCAGGAAAATCGACTCTCACTTCATTCCCCATTGGGGCTCCATTCTATATGATTTAGGCCTATCTATTGAGTTATAGCCAATCAAGCCCTTTCTGTAAGATTTTTTTGCTCTTTACAAATAGAGATATAATTAAATTATAATAAATCTGCAAACGAGCAAATATAATGAATTAACTCAATGCGCTTTATTTTAAGCTGTACTCTAATACAGTTTCTGGAAAAGACTACCGTCATATACCACCGATCTCCCAGAAGACCCTGTAAATATAACTGGAGTTCTAAACAGTTCACCCATTCACCCTAGCCTACAAAAAACAACAACAGCTGACTGGACCAGTTTCCACTGAGGCGTGGATCAGGAAGAGTAGGGTAGTGCTACTGGGTTGGCTGGTACACCCACTGGATCAGGAGTTAGGAAGATTCCACGCCAAAATAAAACCCAAGAAAACAAGTACAGTCCACCAGAATCTGGATAGGAAATTTAAAATAACAATTGCATAACACACCTGGGACCTCCGTAGCAGTGCTGATCATCGACAGTATATCCCAACCCTGAAGAACCCTGAGAGTCAGTAGGTTTTTGCTTTTTGTTCCACTTCTATTAGGATTATACTGGGTTTTTCCTTCCCCCACTGTAACCACCCTACCTGTGAGAGTCGCTACAGGCTTACTTCCACAGTGATGATACTTGAGTTTGCCCACAAGATTTCACATTTAATGGCTATTTCACAACAGCACATGCATCAGTTTTGCATCAGGCAGACAAATGCCCAAGCACCTTGCTGAAACGGCAAGTTTCACGTTGTTGAGAACATTTCGAATCTAGCTACACAACTAGAAATCACAGCTATCATGGCTGAGAACAACAAGAAAAACCCACACCCATACAATAAAAAAACCCACACCCATACAATAAAAAACCCACACCCATACAATAAAAAAAACCCACACCCATACAATAAAAAAACCCACACCCATAGAATAAAAAACCCACACGCATAAAGAAAGCCCCACACACATACATAGAGTGTAAAAACAGAAAATAATAACTGAAAAATAAATTACAGTAAGAAAGGAAGAAATTGAGATTTTTAACTTACACACAAATAGCATAATCAGTTCATTCTGATTTTGTTCCTTCTCTGAGTCTAACTCCTGTATTACCCATGAACAATTAACAGCAGTCTCAAGGGTAAAACAGGACCACAAAGCCTTCCTGCCGAAAATAATATTTGAAGCTTTAAGATTAATGGATGTCAGGAAATCAAGTCCTCCCCGCCCCTCTCTTTCTCTCCCTCCCTCAACAATGTTGTAAATTAAACTCATCCCGTTCCAATAAATCGGGGGGGAACTCTCCACAGAGAGGCCTGGACATCCCTCCAGGCTTAGTCAGGTGTGACACGTTTCATGTTTACAACTGGCTGACAATCTGCATTAATTCCGGTGCGGCCCATCTGCGCAGGCCACACTTTACAGTACAAGTCATTCACATAGGATAAAAGGGATACAAAATAACTGGCAACTATGATGCAAGGCGCAGTAGTGTACGATAGTGCACCCTACAGGTATGAACAACATGACGGATTTGAGTCGCTTCCTGCCGCACACTGGGGGGCATGCACATGCAGTTTAACAGGTAACAGGTTCAGAGGCAGCAATGGTGGTCCAACACCGAAGCGAATTAAAAAGGTATTGGCTGAATAAATTAAACAGATTTTAGTTTGCGACAGAAGGATTCTAAGCTGTGTGTGTACCAATAGTGGTTAAAGTTAATATTCTGTGTCTAAGAGCATACAAACACAAAGTACAGACACATGCAGAACATCCACACTTATACAGGCAAACGGACATCTTGGGTTTTTGCTCCTCAGTGACATTCTGTTGTTTATCTGATTCCCAAAGCCTGCACATGTTTACAAATAAAATATTAAGACTCAGGATCACACATTATACATTTACTGGGAAAACCATTTACACAAAATGTCTACTGCATAGTGTCTGATATTTTTATATAAAAAATGTTGAATGTAATGACAAGCAGAAAAGTGCATATCGTTTTTATAGTGTGGTTCACCCATACCCTGATCCCATTAACAAAACACTGCACGACTGTCATTTTTTCTGCTCTACATGAATAAATATTCAGATTTTTATTTCCCCTGTTTTAAATGGGGTCAAACTCTCATAAATGCATCAAAATGAAAGCATAGCTACTTAGCTAGAAAGCACTTTAGATAAAATCTTCCCAAGCGTTTGGGTACTGGGTGTGGGCTAATGCTGTAAACAGTGAAACCTACTCTTTGCCCCATTGTGGATGAATCAGATGATAACAGAAGGGGTTTGAGGCCATATGTTTGAATGTGACCTGCTTAACTCAGTTAAACGATCGTTGGGGCTAAGCGCAGAGATTCTAACGAGAAGTTCCCTGGTTGTGAGGTGGAGTCAGTCACCGTGCAGAGACAGACAAATTCCACCACCTATTTTTTCTGAGAGAGACCTTAACACTGTAGTCAACATACCTAAAAAAACATACATAAAAAAAAACAATTGCAATTTAACCTAATATGATATGCAAGGAATAACTTGGCTAGAGGGATATTTAGCTGATGTTGGTAAAATGCCTGAATTTACTATACTAGAGCATCCGGGGAATATAGCATATGATTACAACATAAATGTCACATTAAACAATGAAATAAAACAGGCACCATTAAAAAAAAAAAATCCTTAAATAATGGTTAAAATATGGATAAAGACATGCTGATCTGTGATGTTATAAAACATTCACCCACAAAATTTTCCATACTTACATGTCAAATAAAACTTAATCAAACGTTTTATTAAATTGTGAATGTTACAGTAGATGTACACTTCAGGTTGGCTTAATCATGCTGTAAGAATCCCCAACATTTAAGTCCAGATGTAACGAGATCTAATGTTACGGGTACATTAAGATACTATTTTAACTATTTTTTCCGTTTTGCTGAAGCACAGACAGGAGATAACCAGCTTATATGGAACCAAATTTATTTCATGGAAAAAATGGTATGGAAGCTATATTTGAAATGACAAGAAATAATTATTTGATAAGAATCTCACCATCCTGGCAAATGTAAATGCTCTATTCGTTGAAGCACAGCTCGTGTTAAAGAACCCACAGATCAGCACTCAGACTTCTGTCCCGAGAAATGCAGCTCTGATATCCTGCCCTGCTCAAAGGCAGGTGGGAAATCGTCTCCAACAGAAGACTTGTAAGATGCCCGTAAACCCTACAGAGCCTACTGATGAATAAGCATAAGCTACTGTGTCGAACTGACGGCTGGAAAAATAATTCCAGGAAGTTATTCCAATTATCTAGCTAATGAATGTATCTCTGGTTAAGAACAATTAGTTTTAATAAAAATATTTAACAGGCTGGCTATAATGTTTGTAGACAGCTAGGTGTCTAGCGAGTGAGAAAGGGCAATCCGTTCAGTGCTGAACTGAAAGATCAGTGCTGCGGACACCATAGAAACCCCCTAACACAGCAAATACTGGATTTAAAAAATGACTGCCAAACCAAGAGCATCAGATAGCCACTTTAAACTTTAAAACAATTCTAATCAAGATCGCAGGCAAATAATGAACAAGAATGACAAATCCGCAGCTTACAGCTACACAGAGTGAGAGATAATCCCGCCCATGAGCCTAGCAATATAGACACTGCCTGATATGGAAGTCAAATGCAATTCTCCCCTCGGAGAGTCGCCTCTCCTGCGTTTCCCTTCAACAAAAACACGTCGTATCAGAATGAAAACCACTTCCAAATCGCTTTCATCCGGGCCCACGGACGCCTCCAAAGGGCTCAGCAGTCACTCTGGGACACTGGCAGCCTCCTGTTTCAATCTCAAATCAGCCCTGCTTACTTGTCCAACAGCTCTTCCGTCCTTTGATTATCTTCAATGAACACAACAGGAATCATAGCCAATCACAGCCTGAACAATTCAACTAGAGTGACTAAGATTTCTTAGCATATCCCGTATTTGTAGCACAAATGTTAGATGCACTGCAAATCTGTTCTCAACCTACAGGGCTGCCCGCTTTGCCTTTTACTGATGGACCTTACAGCTGGACCCTGGAGCACCCAACTAACATGTTTCTCAAAATTGTATACTTACAGTAATAAAAATTCTATTCCAAAACAGCCAGCGACTGCATTTGGTCCTTAGTGATTTAACTTTTCGTTAAAACTTTTTTGTCATTACTCCTTCCACATTAACTCTGTCCTTCAGATCCCCCATCTACCATCTAGTAAAACTTAGGAGGCCCTAGTGTGCACTTGCACACTGTTAACAAAAATCCTTTTATCTTCTCCTTCTCACCGGAGTTAACAAGCTTGAATTTAATTTGTGCCTATCCTGTTGATAAACTTTTCCATCAACGAAACGTGTAGAGCCGCGAGGGGCTGAAGGCACAAGTCAACCTGGACACCACACCACCCTCTGACTGCCCACACACACACACACACACACACACCTGGCTCCACTTCCTTCCTTAGCCGGCTGTAGGCAAATCGTGGGGCATAAAAGCCGGTGTGGCCAGATGAGCAATGAGAGGGACAGGAAGGAACGCCATTTCACTCCACAAAGGATCAGCATAGAACATCTGATCATAGCTGCACTCACAAAAGCGAACGCCTGGTGAGTGAGGCCAACAGGAGACGTGGTTTCTATAATACATATATGTTTTGTATATAAATTACATCATTATACCGTATTAGGTAGTTAGCTACCTTAGTACTCAGCGCCATCTTCACATTGCAAGTGTGTATTTGTGAAAATTCAAAATTTGCTGCTATCCTCCTGTCAAACTCTCGCCATTACCCAGACATAGTGGTTTCAGGTGAAATAGCGCTACTTAAGAGGGTAGAAAAACAGTAATTCCTTTTGATTGAAAGTGAGTGAAAAAGTACCAGTGTCCTCTTGTAGAGCAGAGTCTCTCCTCTCTGTGTCTCATGGTCTGGAGTCAACCAAGATAAGCTTGCATCTGCCAGCACACGCCCCTTTACTGCCCCTTACACCACAGGGGTTATTCATTAGCATCGTTCTAATAGACAATTAACACGAACCAACCAAAGAGCACCCACGTATCGTTCTCACAACATTCTACCAAATAACCTTCTTAATCTGTGGCAGTTTGCAATTGAATTGACAGGATTTGTCGGGGGGGTTGCTTAAAGAAACCCAACTATGGATGGGGAAGTGTGGTTTCCTTGTCCTGCACTACGGTGGCACTCGCTGGGATCCTTGAGAAGAGCACTCACAGGAAGTGAGTCTGCGAGGCAGACAGGCGCCTTCTCGTTATCTCTTACAAAGGGGACCCTTTTACGAGCGCAAAGCTGAAACGACCAATTATTTCAACAGAACAATTGAGAAAGTTACTTTCTTTGTGACAAGCGTGGGTTTAAGAACTGGGCAGTAGCTTAGTGGGCTTGCGCTGAATGATTCCCTCGCCAGCCTGTGGCCTGTTCAGCTACACGCCGAATCCTTTGTGTTCCACTACTTTTAAATCCACTTAAGCACTAGAAGTGATACTTGTGTAGCAGTCTATTTTTAGGGATGAATGTGGAGATATTAAGTACATAAATGGATAAAAGATTCTCAAACTTTTGCACCGTTTATCAGACAGAAAAAAAAACAAAAGGGAAAGATGTAAGAAAGAATGAAAATGAGCTGTCCGAGTGAATGAGGGCAGGTAGGGCTGAGGACATGGAGAGATTAGCGCAGTAAAAGTTTAAAGGCCTCAGGAGAAGGAGGAAGAGAAGTGAGGATGAAAGTCACGATGGCGAGGCATGATCTTTTTTTTCCTTCTTTTTTTTTTTACAAACAACACTTTCATCCCTGTTAGTGCTTTTCAAACCCCGACCGCAAGCCTAAATTAGTCATAAAGCATCTGACTAACCCTACAGTTTTTCATTTCAGGCGGAACAAGATGTTATGATTTGAGCAAGCGCCTTTGTTTGTTTATTTATTTTACCAGCCCACTGTACACTACCAGTAAACGTACGGCACCGCAGTGAATGTCCAAGTGCCTAACATCTGTGTCACTGTCAAGCTGAAGAGAGGTTGGAATGGGACCAGAGAATGATTAAATGAGAATAAGGGTTGGAGGGCCTTCAAAATTGACTTGCGAAAACCAAGTGAGAGTTAAAAAAAAAAAAAAGTAAATTATTGAGTTCACAAGTAAGGATAGTTTTCAAAAAGTACTAAATGTACTAAAGAGGGAGAGAGTAAAGGGAAACAGAAGGTGGTCACAGGAGAGGGCAGGGGGACACAGGAGAGGGAGCGGGGGGATATGGCGGAAAATCACAACAAAAAGGAAAGGCAGTCAGAGGCAGAGAGGAGACAGCAGGAAGTGAAGAAGTCTGCTGTTCAAACAACTCACTGTACTGCTGCCAGATCCTTCAGCAACACGGCAGCTGGTGGCAGCCTGCAGATACAGCCCCGATAGGGAGAAAGGGGCTGAAAGGGGAGGAACAACGAAGTGTGAACAGGGTGAAGGAGTGGAGACGTCACTGCACTCTACATCAGAGATACTCCATCCTGGTCCAAGGGGGCCATGGTGCAGATTCAGCATCCCTGCTTTACATCATCCCAGACAACTCTTGTCTCCAGTTTCAGTCTCCAGTGTCTCCAGAATGCACTCAGGCGACCTGTACCTGGGACGTCTGAGCACATCACAGCGAATGCACTCAGGTGACCTGTACCTGGGACGTCTGTGTTCATCACAGCGAATGCATTCAGCTGACCTGTACCTGGGACGTCTGAGCGCATCACAGCGAATGCACTCAGGTGACCTGTACCTGGGACGTCTGAGCTCATCACAGCGAATGCACTCAGGTGACCTGTACCTGGGACGTCTGAGCTCATCACAGCGAATGCACTCAGATGACCTGTACCTGGGACGTCTGTGTTCATCACAGCGAATGCACTCAGGTGACCTGTACCTGGGACGTCTGAGCTCATCACAGCGAATGCACTCACGTGACCTGTACCTGGGACGTCTGTGCTCATCACAGCAAATGCACTTTTGCTGCTACACCTGCCATCTGTTGACAGAAGGATGGAGTTGCTTTGATTTGGTGATGATTTACCCTAACAATCAAAAGTCGAATGCTGTGTTTAGAAACGTCGTAGGCAAACGTTTTGATCACGACATCCAGGTAATGGCAACATTGTTATTACAAAATATATCCTAAGATGTTTTAACTAGCTGACAGTCCAAACTGGAGGTGAGCTGTGATAAAGGGTTAGTCAATATTAACATAGCTGCCGTTCTTGTTTAAAGAAAAAGTGCCCACTGTTGACGGTCAGAGGACGGTCTCTGCAGATGAAGCCGTCAAATATCTCAATGAAATATTTAGGCACCAAGACAGAAAAACTCTTCCTAAATAGGAAAAATAATAATAGATATATTATTTTTAAATTAATTATTTTAATTATCAGCACTAGATAAATAAATAAATAAATATATCTGTTTCTGCCCTTTCATGCAAGTTGATTAACTTCTGCATTTCTAAAATTTGTAGCTTTCATACAGTGAATTACATTGTGAGCCGACGTGAAACCGAACGAATTTGAGAGAAGACAATCCATCTCACGGTGAGTACACAGGCCGGTTCGTGCAATGTGACCGGAGACTGCAGTTAAGGGAAACTAGTCCTCTACCACACTGGGTTCCACTTCCTGCCTGAATAATGACGCTTACTGGAAACTGGAGATTCTCTCAGCTCCAGGGAACTGGAGACCGGAGACCTTTTTAGCTAGCAATAAAATAAATAAAAAAACAGATATTTGTGTGAACTGGAGGGGAGTGGTACAAGAGGGAATTAAAAATGGCTGGACGCAACAAAACGGATTTAACATGAATTAAATACCACTCAAACCTTTCACATGGTGCAGGACACAAATACACCCACAAGTGGATGGTGTTTCTCACGTCCTTTACATGAAAGCAAGGCAGGAGGCCACTTCAGTGGTGCTGACTGGTGACGCGATTGGGAATGCGTGCCGAACAGGAGCGTTGTCTTGCGCCCACCTGGCAGGAGTCAGGCATTTCTCTGGATGTCATCGTGGACACGGCGGCACACCGCAGTCAATTAGGAGACAAGGCTTTTGTTTGAAAACATTCAGTGGCGCCCACACACACACTTTCAGCCACCTACTCAAGTGGTACTTCAGCATTAAAACATCACCGCCGCGCACGCCTGTCCATCGTCCCGCTCAATCACCGATCTCCCAACTGCACACAGTTAATGTATGTACATTTAGTCATTATTCCAAGAGTCTCAAAAATAGCCACTCTGTTTCACTCGCAACTCCATTTCCTGTTTTACACCATCAGCACTTTCACTTACAGAAATTATGCTCAGTATACAAACAGTACAGGAACAAAAACACGAAACTTCCTGAAACTTTGACTTAAAAAAAACTTAAAAGCGTACAGGCTGCTGGCTTTCCCAGGTGGCCCAGTCAAGCACATACTAAATTTCTCAGGTTGGAATCCAGCCCAGATTGTGATCAGCAGAGCACAGCAGCGGGCTGAGGTGGTGGCGAATTGGCAAGTTTCATCTCGGCTCTCTCGGTGTAGCCTGCAGTGTGAAAAGAGACGGGTGGCTCAAAGGCGACTAGGATTGGAGGAGCCTTATTTTCTCTAAACTATACATTGTATATAAAAACCAAAGTCAACAAACCTCTTAGCCAAAATGCACTCTTAAATTCTAATGTTTCAACTACAACAATAATTTTTCTTCTCTGAAGATAAGCGCAACGCGTCATGCCCCCTTCCCATCAGACGAGGCCACCTAAAGATTGACTCACTGACCTGTTAGTCTAGCCTCCTCCGCAAATAAGGTTGTGTCATGGCTGGCCGCTACACATTTACATACTTAATGCCCTCTACCTAATAAAACGAATTAGGCAAAAAGCCATGCTTTCCAGAACTGCACAAGCCTTGTATTATAATAGTTTTCACAGTAAGTATTACATTATGCCATAATTGTTATTCAGTATGGCATCTGATATTAAATAATTCCAAAAGCAAATGTTTGTGAAAATCCCAGGGCCTCCTTAAACACCCAACACAAACACGCGGTCTGTCGCTGGCCCATTGCACACTTATCAACGTCACAATCTGAAAAACTCTATTAAAACTGCAGATCGATTTCTCTGGACTGGCCAATAAATATGTGCAAGCGGAGGTTATGCACAAAAATGCTAAGTGCTAATGCTAACCACACCCATTTAGCTGAAGTTTAAACTCAAATGGGACTGCGTTCACTGGAGGCCATTTCACAAAGTAGTCTATTTATTTAATAGGAGAATTCAGGAAATGAAAATTGGTTTGAAAATAAGATGACGACCAGGGGTTGGGGGTGGGGGTTACCGATAATAGAAAAAAACGAGGTTAAAGAGAGTAATTCCGTTAAAAAGCAACATCCTCAGGCCAGTCACATGGATAGACGTCAGTGAAGATTAGTGATCAGCTGCTAATCCTGCTTCTCTCTTTCCTTCTGATTTATATTCCATCTGACTTTCCCTGGCTCTTCTTCAGTACGTTCCCACACTTCTCAGCCCCACAGAACCTTTCACTATATTTCTAATCTTCTGTCAGTCTATACTCCTTTTCTTCCGTTTTATATTCTTCTGTCAGTCTGCACTGAATTTCTTCCATTTTTCTATTCTTCTGTCAGTCTGCACTGCATCTCTTCCGTATTCTATTCTTCTGTCAGTCTGCACTGAATTTCTTCCATTTTTCTATTCTTGTCAGTCTGCACTGCATTTCTTCCGTTTTCTATTCTTCTGTCAGTCTACACTGCATTTCTTCTGTTTTCTATTCTTCTGTCAATCTACACTGCATTTCTGTTTTCTATTCTTTTGCACTGCTTTTCTTACACTTTCCATCCTTCCCTAAGTCTACACTCCTTTTCTTGTCTTTTGACTCTTGCATTCACTACTTTCTCTGATTAGTTTCTTTTACAGTCAAATTCACTCCCAGAAAGCTTTTATTTTTAATGCTTATAAATGACACATCGCTCCTTTCCATTCAGATTAACACAGTAATTGGCAGTCAATAGGAATCTTGACCCTAATACAAAGAGGAACTTACGGGATACTAAACTACCATACCAAACACCTGATAAGTAAAACATCCTTGAACACCTAAAAAATAAAAACACCCTAATGAGAGTAATAATAAATTCTGCAAAATCTTAAAGATACTTAAAATTTATGGAACTCAGGAAAATAGTATTTGAAAGTCAAAAGCGATGCAGATGAACAAAAATGGTACTGAGAAATTAAAAGAATATTTAAAATACACCCCCCTCCCCACCTTTGCTTGCTCAGCATGTTAAAGTACTGGATTTATAAGACCTTTTTCATTTTGAAACTGCTATTGCTTTATGTCTCTCAAAGAAATGGGTTTGGGAAATGGGTTCAAGGGTGCAACAGAAGCATTATGCACATTGGGAGAAAAGGTAACACATTTTAAAACTCATAAGTTTGTCATCAATATAAATAGTAACTTGTTAGTAGCTTTCGCAATTAAGGTTTGCATGTAAAGCTGGCTAGCAAAGTGGGTTGGCAAGCACAGCAACAGCCTAAGAAGTAATGGAAAATTAGGTTTTCTACAGTAGATTGTAGAGCCCTCATAACAATAACTTGGCTGTGTGTGTTTGTGTGTGGATTGCAACTCTATGAACTTGGCTCCCATGTGCTGCCCATGCAGGTAGATCTGCCATGTCTCCTTCTTTTTTATAATCTTTGCCATCCAGGTACCTCCACATTCACAGTGCCATCAGGAGCAACACGCCTCTCCAACAACTGAACATGAATTGGCGCTGAACCTCTCCTACGGACTATATGGCCTGCTTCACAGCATGGTGACCCACGCGTGGTTTCGGCAGGGGGGTTCCACACACTTCCCCATGATTTGCACCAATTTCAAATTGGGTAAAAATAAGAATATTTCCAAATAATAATAATAATAATAATAATAATAAGCAATTAATTAATACATAGTCAGCATCAGCATATAGAATGTCGGTCACTCAACCAAGAAGCCCCGCCTCTAAATGAGCAACACAGACAAACAGGAAGAGAGCAGCAGAAGATGAATGGACTACAGTAAGTCCACTGATACAGGGGTTAAGAAAGCAATGTCGTGGGAATTCTGCACCAAAAATGTATACAAACAGCCACAAAGAACGTCTGCCAACAGAGATCTGGCCGAGATGAGGGAAGTCTTCCCCTCCGATGTATAAATAGACCAAGTTGTACTGATGCGATTTGTCACGCACTCAGCTTCACACATAGGGCAGCACACATTTCACTTGCTATTAGTACGTTATCACAGGAGAATAGAGGCTCATTGTCAACAGAGGAGCGGATGCCTACAGTAATGTCTGTTTCTGGGCACTTTGGTTCACTGTTCATCTGGTTTTTAATAGCAGTCCACAGAGGCTCAAATTACAGGAAAAAAAACAAAGATACAGGGAGAGCTTCTTTTCCCCCCCAATTAGCGAATAATTTGTTTTAATAATTTTAATAATAAAACCAAAACGTATTCCAACAACAAATAAACATTTTCAGTTGCTTTCAGTAAGTCGGGATTAGGCTTTTCCATTAAGTTTTCTGGTGTTGGAACCTCCACGGCCTGAAGAAGCGCTAGAGGGAATAAGTCTTAATTATCAAAAAACAATGGCAACCTATTTTTAGTTTTCTAAAATATAACACTCCCTATTGTATTTAATAGGCCATCAGAAAGCTTTCCTAGTTTAACACCGGTCCGCACTCTTGCCCAAACCAGTGACAGCCAGAGTCACAGAGATAGCAGAGGAAGGCCGGGAAGGGGAAGACACTCAGAGTCTGAAGGGTCACAGAGAGTCACACATTAAAATTTTGGTTTGCTGCAGATATGGCGCTAATTGAGCCTTTTTTCTTCACACATCAAAAACAATGACAATAAACATTTTTCACCATTTAATGCCAATGACTGTTGTATCATAACACTGTTTGTCAAAGAGTTGAGAAGAGCAGGCATCTGAATGTGCTCTGAAAGGCAGGCTGCATGCCCATCTGCTGAAGCCACCACTGGACATGAAGCTGTTTGGCCACACCTCCGCTCCAGGCCCCAGCCACCCCCACACCTCCGCTCCAGGCCCCAGCCACCCCCACAACTCCGCTCCAGGCCCCAGCCACCCCCACACCTCCGCTCCAGGCCCCAGCCACCCCCACACCTCCGCTCCAGGCCCAAGCCACCCCC
>JAOYSI010002994.1:3607-15526 GCA_025775065.1 Hiodon alosoides
GTCTTTTAGTTGTTGGGCCGAATTTTTAAATGGAGCCGAAACCATTCTCTGATAGAAATGTGCAAAAATGGCAACACGTTGAACACACAATGGCATTCCATCAAACTTGTAAAAAAATGTATAACTGGTCTTGGAATATCTGGGTAATGGCAATTATTTTTTTGCACCCTGAAATTATTTATACCTGCATTAAGTATATGGAAAATCTTGAATCTAATAACTACTGATGGGTGATCATAGATTAAAACCAAAAAAACATTATTTTTAAAAAGATTATTCATTACGATTTGTATTACTAATTACTAATGTTTAACTAAGTTCCGAGCATGTACATATTTTTTTTTTCGCAAACACATCACTAAGTGGAAAAAGAGTCACACATATTTTTTTTCTGTTTTTCTTTCTCTTAACAATAGTTGTTTTTACTGTGCTATTCAGACTATGCTGATGTCGTCACTGTGCTTATTCTTCTCATAAAGCAGTACTGTGCCGTACTGTATTCCTTCTGTAAAATCATTGCCGTGAGAAAACATTTATATTTTCAGAAAGTGTTTCTTTGCCCCTGAGACATTTACTTCTAATGGAATGATTATTCAGAAATAATCAGCAGCTACACTAACACATAAAAATCTCTAGCCCGCGGCTGGAAACCAAAAAAATTGACATCTTGACATCTGAACATCTACATTTCTAAATGCATGACGGGAAGTGGCTCTAATACTTCTGAAGTTTCACTAAATCAAAGTGGTGCCTCTCGAACCCCTCTCCCATGTCTGCCCGAGGCAGACCTTTCACATTCGGGAAGGGTGCACCTCCTGTATGTCACCTCACTGCTCCCCGTCTCCTGGTTCTGCAGGGAAGGTCCTTCTGGCTGCTGTGACCGAACAGGGGACTGCACTGGGGACTGCAGTGGGGACTGCACTGGGGATTCCCCTTCTGTAACCTTTCCATTGGGGACTCGTTAAAGTAGGAGAAAAAAACAAACACGTACACTAGCTACTGACACACAAACAAGGAAGAGAACTACACTTCTGATAATGTCACACCATGATTTAAGACATTATTTGTTTGTTAACCGGATATTCCAAGTATCTTCAAAGCTAAACATTTTAGATTGACACTTTTTGGTCATTTTGCAGACGTTCTCATCCAGATTGACGTTCAAAAGGGACACGGTTTAAGGGTAAAGGTGCAATTGCAGACACTGAGCTGCCACGCCCTATTATAGTATAAGCATTGTATTGTGTGTTTGTCTTTGACCAGAGGCAACCTTGTAATATAAGGATAAGTTAGAGCAAGGTTTTTATTACATGGAAGACAGCGACGCTTTGAACATTTTTTTAATGGGATCTACATTTTAATTTATTTCAGTTTTAATGTAAAAATGTGATGTGAGGCCCAGTCATTACAATAAAAACTGATGAGATAGATTTGTATATCTACGCATCATTTATGTTTAGAATGGAGTCCATGGTTTAATTTTTCCTTTTCATTGGCGCTCTGAAACATAGCACACATTGTGTTTAGTGCGGCTGTAACTGATTAAAGGATTTGATTGTGCTCTATTAGTGCCATCTCATATTAGCTCCGTGAAATTGATATAGATTTAGATAAACAGATTCAGATAAACAGACATGGAAACCATCAGCGCTAAGTACATTAGGCAGGAATAAATACGTTTTTACTACTGTAATAATAACTAAATCATGAAAAAGACTGAAGCGGTTACTAAAATAAGCCACAAACATATTTTCCATTGTAACAAAGTATTGTTTGTTTAAGGGCTGAACTCAGAAGGAAATTCTCTCTTGGAGAAATGGATGCAATATGGAATTTCAAGCATTCAAATCATGTAGTTTAATATTAGATGTCATATTAGATGATTTACAGTTTGCAAGGGACTTTACAGATTCAAAATGGATTATTTAAAAAATAAAATAAAAAAATTAAGTAATGATCCCCAACCCACCCAGTAATCATTTTTATCAAAATATATTTCAGGCCAGACTATTCTCTTGTACTTCGAAGCGCAGAGTTTGAATCAAGCACCGCTGAAGTGCTTACGTACTCTCTCTACACCAACCCTCCATCCCGATTATAAAACCGACTGCCAGCATTCAAAAAAGTTTACTTCCAAAAGCGCTTTGCAGGGTTCTCTCAACTCAAACACAAGGGAGTCCACAGTTCTTTGTTGGGTTATTTTTAGCCCCACTGTGTCCCGAAACAACATGAATCACAGCTAATTGTACTTTACAGGGAAAGTGACCTGTGTAAAATCTGTCCGTGTAGGGGAGGGAAGGTTCCACGGGCCCAGTCGGTGAATAGGCAAACAAAACCTCCCACACAGGCTATTACCAAAACGATTTGGAGAAGCTAGGCACGAGGCGGATTGTCCCTTTTCCCGATGAATGTGGATGGGTAGACTGATGGACGTGCAGTTATTAACTTATTGCTGGCACAACTGCAGCGCAGACGAGGGTTTTGAGAAAGGGTCAAGTTTGACCTGCACTTTGTTTTAATGCAGCTGGTAAATTATTTGTATTTATTTTTTGGTTATTCGCTTGCGTGTGCTGATAAACTGCATTAGTTAGGCTTGAAAATGAGGGGTAAATGTGACACTCGAAGTGTGACACACTTAGGCAACGCCCTGGTCCTCAAACGTCTCGTTGTCACACAAGACAATTGTTTTCCCTTTTCTCTCAGTATCCAAGCAAACCCCGAGACAGAGAAGCCCCAGAAGGCTTCAGAGGTTGTCAGTGAGCTCAGTCCTGCCCACAAACACACCTGTTTGTGGTCCACCTGCTTCCAAACGAGATGGTAATAATAGCGGGGACCCCTGTAAAACCGTGGGGTCTGACGGAGTTCCCCCGTGAGGCGGCCCTGATCTTTCCTGGGAGCAGCCAGAGACGAATCCCCCCGGCCGCAGCAATGTGTGCCGGCAGCCGCTGTCGCCCGGACCCTGATAAATGAGCCTCCGTGCTCCTTTCTACCTCATTTCTCACACTGAGCAAATCTTAATTCCGACGGGAACCGGCTGAGGAACCAGCACAAACCGGGGGGACGGGGTGGGGGGACGGGGCGCTGTTTCGCTTTTTAAAAATGTATTACATCATTCCTGTGATTGTTTGGGTCTGCAGAAAGAAGAGGTCAGGGAAGGAGATACCAACTCTGAGGCAGGGAATGTATAGGACCTTCCTTAGCTGTGACAGCTCAGTTATGTTTATATCCAGCCTTAGGATTGGCCTTTCTGGTTGCTCTTGATTACCATACCTCGAGGTCAAAAAACCGACCGTCTTTAACCTCCTCACAACCCTTGGAGACTGTGGGAATATGGGCGCACATTGGGTCTGCTGTCACAGCTGGACCAGGTGGAGAAGCACTGAAAGCCCGGCTTTTGAGTGTGCTATTGATCCGGGTGGATTAGGACCCCTTGTCTGTGGGGACATCTCCCTCGTCTGACAGATTATTATGGGCTTTGCTGGGATTTGGACCTTGAAATACTCCCAGCACAATAACTGCGTACAGCAGAGACATATCTAATAAGATAACCATAAGCTTCAGAAAAACGAGGATTTCTGGAAGCTTCCGGCAATGGCAGCAATCTTATTT
This sequence comes from Hiodon alosoides, assembly GCA_025775065.1. NCBI lineage: Eukaryota > Metazoa > Chordata > Actinopteri > Hiodontiformes > Hiodontidae > Hiodon > Hiodon alosoides. Next base: position 7,217 of record JAOYSI010002994.1, read on the forward strand.
TCTCTCTCTCTCTTTTTTCCCTTCCACCTCCATTATTTTCAAAATAGCACAAGCGGGATTTGCAAAACAGATTGCCTCTCTTTATTAGTTGCTGTGTAGCACAATTCGGTTATGAGCTCTGAACCTCTGGCTATTAAATATTTCAGATCAGAGTGTTGTAATTCAGGGGAGTTATGGTCCATAAGTTGGCCGGGGAGTGAAACCCGCATCTGGCTTGGAGAGGCCGAGGCCCCCCGGGCAGCCGACGTCTAATCCCTGGGTTCTCCTGCCAACCAGGGTGTCGGCCAAATGCCTCAACCGGATGGCAGTTTCGTGTCAGCGTTGACTTATGACATAATTAAGGAACAGCTCCTATGTGCCAAAGCAACTCTGTGTCGGTGTTTGTCTGAGCGTTAAAGGAGTTATGAGGGAGGGGACAACCTGAGGACCCCATTTCAGCCGCAGTCCTTTAGAAATGCCTGTTTAAATTCCGGCAAGGGGCGGGCCTTCAGACAGCCAGCTTAAAGAAGGAAGCATCAGTCCAGAACCGCAGGATGGGAGAGAGAGAAAGAGAGAGCGGAGATCAGGAGTTAGAGGGCTGGGGGCTGAGGGTTCCTCTCACGACCCTTGAAACAGTTCCTTCTGCCCGACTGGCGGCCCTCTCCCGTCCCTCATCAGACGCTGATGATGATGGAGACGGAGCGTGCTGTGCATACTGAGCAGACCTGGCCCACTCAGTGCGCCAGACAAAAGGAGGGCAATTTCAAAACACTGCTGAATTTGCATGCACAAATGGCCTGCTCTGGAAATCATGGACAGTTAGGACACTTAGCTCTATCCCGGGGGGGGGGGGGCGCTGGGGGCTCCTGCCCATGTTGGTTTCCTCAGATTTAAGGAGGGGAAACATTCTCCATGGTGCATTTCGGGCAACTTCTGCCCCTAACTGGGAAAAAAAAAAAAATTGAAGTCATGTTTGGATGTGCATAATTTTGTCTTTTGATGTTTGCGTGGGTGCCTACCGATTTGTCTTGGAAAGGGTTACAAAGTCTCAACTTCCTGTTAATATTCTCTACACGTTCAAAGACCAAACCGTTCAACAGTCCTGTTCATAGCTTTCCAATGCCAGTTTTGATTAGTATGCTAGTTGGTCAGCAAGATTTAAAGAAAAGAGAAGGTCTGCAGAAGAATGAGGGTTTTTTTTTCAATAGACAGTGGTTGAGTCCACACAGCAGATTTTATCCCTAGAGCAATTTAAATTTCCCATTCTTTTTACCCATTCTTAGGAAAGGTTTTTTTCTTTTCTCTCTCCTAAAGTTTATTTTATCGCCTACTTGCTAATTTTAACTCCTTAACATTCCAGGTCTTTTGACTGAAGTGTCAAGGTGGAACAGATTAGAATGCCACGATGGCCAAGGAATCTAAGAAAAGTTAGGGAAACAAATAACTTCGAACTTCCTGGTCATTGTTTTAAACTTTTAACTGGTCAAAATCTCAAGTACCCGTTAAACTTTCAACAGTTTTTGGGACCACATATTAATCTTACAGGATTGAGCCAACGGCAGCTACAGAAACCAGTACACGAACCTGTCTTGACTGTTTAAACAAAACATTTACATGCTCATGGATAAGTCAATGTAAGTTGGCTAACACTGTTGCCCTCCTGAGTCCTACTTCAGTTTTGCTAATAAGAAACATGACCCAATTGCATTGAAGATGACAAACATGTTGATATTTAACTGACCACTGTGAGCTTGTGGAACCTGTTAAGTATGTAACTCCTATGTGTAAATTACTTTTATTACCCTGTCTGTAACGCCAGAAATATTGAATTTCCTACCTTTAACCTCTCTGTTCTTTCAGTAATTTCCGGGAGAAAACTCTCGTTAATGCTGACCTGGATTATCAGTTTCGTCTCGGATAGCGGAAAATCTGAAAACACAGCAGAAAATCTGACTAAACGGCTCAGCGTTAGTTACATCGTGAGTTGTCCCCACGGCTGCAGAGTAAAACGTTGCTCGTTTTGCAATTTTTTTTCTGACAGCCATTCAATCAACTCATGTTTAATCAATGAACAGAGATACTTCATTCTCGTGCGTTTCTGGAGAACGGGATCATATTTACATAACTCAAACGTTGAGTTTTCCCCGCTTTTTTTTCCCAACAGTGCCCTCTGAAAGCTATACTGTGTGAAGTAAGGGTAACATCCAGAACCTGGCTCTGGTTCTCGAGTCCAGCTGAGCTCTGACAGTCTTGACATTTTTTCAGGAATGGCAGACTGCTCACGTGGCCACGTAACAACAGGTGAGTTCATGTTCTTTGATTTTCTGAGAAATACCTTGCCAATCCTTCATTTTGATAGTCCACGAGTGTTGATGTGTGGCGTGTGTCCTGTTTGCAAAAGCCAGCAAGGTTCACAATACACACAATCCGTTTTAGGTGAGAATCAAAGCTATTTCTCTGGTATCTTGTTGACCGTTTTCGTTTTATAGAAATCATTTGCTGGAGAAACATCTGTTTAACCCTGGGAAATGTTTTGATTTACACAGGCTATTCATAATGGTACATTGTTTTACATTGGGATCCAGTATGTTTTTTCTTTCCATCTGTGGGGTAAAGTTCCGGTCAATCGCTGGTCACTTTGATAGGTGACACAGTGTTGCTATCTCTAGTAAGTTCTGTTGCCAAGAACACTCCTGTTACAGCTGCAAATCCCCCTCCGTTACCAAGAACACTCCTGTTACAGCTGCAAATCCCCCTCCGTTACCAAGAACACTCCTGTTACAGCTGCAAATCCCCTCATTATCAAGAACACTCCTGTTACAGCTGCAAATCCCCCTCCGTTACCAAGAACACTCCTGTTACAGCTGCAATGCTTTTGTCTTGGATTTTGTTAATCCAATAATTATTCCAGGGAAAATACGGTTTGCTGTTTTTGCACCACGGTGGGAGGTGCTAACCCCGTCCTAATCTCCCTCAATGTAACGCCTGTAAACCTGTTCTCCGCTTTGGGGACCACGCCGGGCCCCACCGGGACCTCTCCAGATAGAGCACAGACGACTGGATCGTTCGCCGCGGCTCCACCGGTCCTGGCCCAGACCTTGCCTGTCCTTCCCAGGGAGTTCTCCCTGAGCAGACTGTGCGAAACGCTGATAGATTCTTTACCCCCCCTCCTTCTTTCTGTATTCTGTTTTAAAACCCCGCATTCTGTTTTCTGCAGGATTACTGCTTTTGTATGTTTCAGATTTGACAGCTGCTCCATTCAGTGTGGAGGTACTGCGATAAGACATATGGGTTTCTAATCTCTTTCCTGCCTAAATCCTTTCCAAATCTTCCGTTTTTCCTTCCCTGCTTCAAGATTACTACATTTTCCAGCAAAACTCCGGCACCCTTGCCGTCCCGCTGGAACATTCTGCCACAGCCACTAATGAAGGGGTTGCTCCTTTGGCAGACGCTGCTGTTAGTGAAAGAGCTTTTTTTTTTTTTATTCTTCCAGAGGGCCACAGCTGGCCAGCTCTGTCCCAGTACATGAAAAGCCGACAAAGAGCACTCTGAAAATAATTTGTGTTGCCGTGTAAATATTAGGCGCTAATTTCACATTTGATTTTGGAAAGAAGTACTCTCGGAGCACAAGACCTTGGGTGCGGCGGGGTCTGAGACATAACAGCAAACATGTCAATGACAGCATGTAAGGGATTAGTTCAGAAAGAGACTGTGTGCATCTGTCTGGCTAAACTCGATGGATTGATGGACGAATTATCAACAAAGAAACAGCATTTAGTTAATGCTTCATAAATAAATAAAAAAAAAACATTATAACCAATTTTAATGAGACTGGAATAGAATTTTACAATATGGTAACAAAGATTTTCTCTATAATGTAAACATTAATTGGATAATTTGCATTAAAATGTTTTCCATTATCTGTATTTCAGTAAACCAATAGTAAATATTTGGCTGAAATTTAATTTTTTCCTCTTAAAATCGTCAACTCTGAATTATATCAAATCATTCCAAAGAAATTCAAAATAAAATACATTCAAATACATTGGAATATTGTAGATATAGAAAATATGATGATATTATGAACAGCAGCTTTAAATGACACTGTATAATAAATATCACCATGTCCAAAAATCATCTTCCAGTCCATTCCATGAACTAGGTCGCTGGAAATAATTGGTCAAATTTCTAATTATTAGCCTGGGATTAAAGCCAATCCATCTTTACAAAATAAATGAATCAATGGTTTCTCATAATCATGACACTCAGAAATGAAAAGCCTTTTTTTTTTTTACATTTCTTTTTGAATGTGTGTTTAGATGGTGAGGAAAGAGAATGTTTTATTTTTTTTTACATTTCTGTTAGCATGTGTGTTTAGATGGTGAGGAAAGAGAATGTTTTTTTTTTTTTTACATTTCTGTTAGCATGTGTGTTTAGATGGTGAGGAAAGAGAATTTTTTTTTTTTTCTGTCAAGAGAAAGGGCTTGTCCAAGCCTTCACGTTAAGCCAGAAAATGGATTAATAGCGTAATGGAGACAATCCAGTGCATAAAAATAGCACAAAAACTCAGTAGCTTTATTAAAGAGATGGTATTTAAATACTAAATCTTCAAAATTCTGCAGTCATTTCCCTTAGAAAGTATTCTGTTCAGGGCATTGTACAGATTTGGTTTGACATACACCGGGCAAAGTGGATCAGTAAATCTTCTCCGTGTGTACAAATGGCTGGACGGGGGATGACAGCAACGCTCGCATTTACACATTTTGATGACAACCCATAAAGTAGCAAGGCCCTTGATCAGCAGAAGGCAGGGGCTTTCGAGTAGCAGCTGAAGAGCATTTCCTCCTGGACAACAGCAGAACACTTCACCACTGTAATTTCCCTCATCAGTTTCTACCTGCACACCCTCCATCCCGGGCTCTGTAGGGGTGGAGCCGCATGGAAACACAGGTTCTGTACTCTATTACGCATCATCACAAATGGCCCACAAAAGCTGCGCGATAATTACGTTTACGTTACAAAGATAATGAAAAGAACGCACGGAAATTACACTGCCGTTTTCAAAAGAACGTTATTAATAATTTGCTTGGAAAAATAGGTCATGATCATAATATGGTCTATTACTACTTGTAAATGTTTGTATACGTTTTGAATATGTATGGAATATCTGTGAAAATGAATGCTAAATGTCCTGGGTTGGATCTGCTGAACAACTGCACACAGCACCTAAATCTCACAGCTGCTGATTCTTCACCATACAAGTGAGTGCAATTCTTTATTTCGTTCAATATTTATGACCGCGTATCTCCAGGCCCATCACCACCGTCAGGAACCTAGCCGTGCAAGGCCACACCCTCGGGGGGGTAATGAACGCAAAACACTGCTCCCTATGCTGGTGGAGGGACATCCATCTGCCCAGGAATTGGTAGTCTGGGCCCCCACTGGAGCCGCGACCAATCTCTCCACCACTGGAGGCAGCTGACGCACTCTGCCAACGCCTTCCCCGCCTCCAGGGGCCTGCTCCCATCGGACAGCTCCATCTCTGCTTCACTCCAGAATCCCCCGCTGCAGGTGGGCGTGTCACCGCTTCTCCTCGGCAGCCAATGGCTGATGAGGACTCCAGACGCACATGTTTGTGAGACAACCAATGAAGATGAAGGAATGGATCCTCCAGCTGACCTAATGACTCTGTTGTCTCGACAGCTGCCAGCATGTCCTGCTATTCGCACCCCCTGACATCCACAACGACGGTTTTCAGGGGTCAGGAGGCAGAAAATTGCATTTCCGTTTGTCTCTTCCTGAATGACTCAACTCGCAAATCAGTTCGCTCAGACCTGGAAAACACCACGCAAATAATATTCGCAATAATGTATTCCCGTGAATTTACATTTTAAAAAAAACAAATGACATTGAAGATTTGCTTACATTTACATCCCACTGAAATGTACATTTCTACATCCTTTCAGTGCTGATTAAAATAAAAAAAACTGAAAGTGCGAACGCGCGAGGAAGGTAAACTTAAAGCATGACCCTGTCTGATTGTGTCTCCATCCTTTCCTAATGGTTTTTGAATTGGCTCGCTGCACAAGACCTCTCTCTCTCTCTCTCTCTCTCTCGCTCTCTCCGTCTGTAGAAAAGAGAAGCTGGTTCCCCCAGGGACTCCCATTTATATCATCCATAGCTATCCCAAGCTCAGATGGAGATGCAGCGCTAATGATTTCCACTCTGTAGCAAAAATAAAAATATGAAACAAAAAAACCAGGGAGATGGGTTTGTGCCATCCTTCACTTGGGTAGGCTTTGAGGACATTTTTAAGGCTTTGAGTGACACTTGTCAGTCCCCCCCTCTGCCCGCCCACACACCCAGAAACAATGTTTGGCATTAGGGAATTCTGGATTCATGGCAGATATGGTTATGCAGTGGACGTAAGTGACATTCAGTGCAGTTAGTTTGTGTGTGATGAGGATGGGGTTCACGCCTTCCTGCCTGGACTTGGCTGAGTCCGCCTACCACTATCGCACAGCAGTCTTAACTATTCACAAAGCAGTGTCACCATTGAAACAAAACTCCCTCATTTTAATCTTGAGAATCGTGGCGATGTAAGTGAGAAGTTTAATTTGATTTTGAGTTAAATGACCTTGTAGAACTGCACAGAAGAGGAGATTGTGGTCTTCGCGCTGCTCTTTCTGAATCCGGAGAGAGTATTCATAAACAAAAGAAATAAGGAAAATAAAAAAAAAAGACTTGTCAGCTTTTCAGCTACCTGTCACTGTTTACCCTTGAAAACCAACCAGCTAAAATAATAAATGAAACCAAAACAAACAAAGCAAATTCTCAAAGTCTTGACCTTTTCTGGTGCCCTTTCCATCCATTCATATCTTCTTTTTTCTTCACCTCTGGCAGCTACAGGAAATAAAGATTGATTTTATGCAGGGTAACGTTTCTCGGTGAAAGGTTTTCTCAAAGTTTCAGCAGGTTCTAATGGGCGGATATGGCTCACAAATCATTCTCTGAGAGAATTATTCTATTTATCACTGGAAATGGTTTGAAGGTACTGGCAGAAATGGCAGACGGCCATGAGAGGTCCTCAGGCTCACAACGTACGGTTCAGTCTTTCCAAAGGAACGTTTTCTTCTGTGGTTTTTCCGTCTATTTCAGGACACACATGTGGTCACAAGTGCTTGCCGATTGGCGCCCATGCAGTGTTTTATCCTCTCCTCGAGCACAGGTTCACGGTGCGCTACGCAGCCAAGGAGATCCCGTGGACATCTAGATTTCCTGTGTGAGGGACAGAGGTGAGAGAAAGAGCTGGGGAAGAGAGAAGCCAGGATATTTATTTTTCTGATATCCGTCTTAATTTTCTCTTATTTTTATCATTGTGCCTTTTGTTTACCATAAAGAAGGCAGGCCTTCTCAGAACCTTCCGGGCATTGAGTGATGTGATTGATTCAAACTGCCTGTAGGTTGGAAGCACTCCATCACCCAGTGACGGACATGATTTCAATTCTGTGGGAAACAACCTATCGTAGTGTCCTGAGTGAGAAACAATTGGCTGTTCCTTCTTGTATCTGCTGTGCGATGTGTGCCTTACTTGGCACTAAACCATGAAAATTGAATATCACATACACTGGATTTTCTGTTTGATTACCTTTATACCAACTGATCGGAGAAGTTCCCTGTCGCACTTGGATGACCATAAAGAATATTTTATCAGTGAAGGACGGATATCCAAGGAAAAATATCAAAGATGAATGGGCCATCGTGTCAATTTCAATTTTTATTTTCTATATATATATTTTCTTTACTGTTTTAATGGTATGAGGGATGGATTTTTTATTTCAGTGGGATAATAAAAATAAATGAAATTGATGAACTCTAAGTTTTTCTGAACTTAGTAAATACTGTGGGGTTTTATTTCTGCCGAGGGCCAGATTTTACAGTGTGACGGATAGTGCTTTGTTTTCAGACTATTCCTGGGTCTACAGTTTAAAAGAAATACAACGATATTAAACGGTTTAACTTCTACACATCCTCACCTCACCCTTTTCCCCCGATGGACACAGGCAGATATAAAGGTCCTCTATGGCTAAATGACACTGCATGGAGTGGAGAAAGGGTTCGAGAGGCCGCGTGCCCTCAGCCCAGGTGCTGCTCTGGTCATTAACCTAGGCAATAGCGGACGGAGCCCTTGTTTTATCAGGAGCGGAAGAGGCATTGATTTGCCGGAAAAGTGAACAAATTACTCTCTGCATGCTTGTTACGGTAAACAAAGCCACCCTCCTGGACAGAGAGAGGGGGAACGGCACGTTTGTTACGGTAAACAAAGCCACC
>JAOYSI010002995.1:0-15525 GCA_025775065.1 Hiodon alosoides
CCCCCCCCCCCCCCCCCCCCCCCCCCCCCCCCCCATATCCTCTTCTTGCTGTGCTGATTGAACGATCTTCTTATACAGCGCGAATATCCTACATATAGAGAAAGTTCAGCCCCTACCCCCCACTACCACCACCACCACCAATGTATGTGTGTGTGTGTATATATATATATATAGTGTGTGTTAGTTTATGTCGTAAATTAACAAATAACACGAATACACTCGCAAAATAGCAATGGTTTCGTTAACTTTAGATACAGGTAAATGCGGCGCCTTTTGAAAAGATGCACATTTTAATCGCAGCATGTTAATAACGAATTCATTTAATTCAGAAACTCATACACGCGCACAATCAATCATATATACAAATTCAAATAAAAAATACAAACAAATCGTGTGTAAGCTGAATAATTGAATTGGTTTTATCGTGTTAATAATACGTCTCATTTTTTTTTTTTACTTCGTTAAATGTCGTTCCCTTGACCAGTAAAAACTAACATTTTTCATTTTCGCTTGGAGCGCTCCTTGACAAAGAACACGAAACAGAATTCGTTAGATAAACCATTCAACGCCGAGATTTATACAAAAGAAAGTGTGTCTGCATGTGTGAGTGTGTATTAGCGCAGCGTTTTTATTAGTATCTTACAAACCGACCTACTGTTTTGATAAATATAACTACATTCTTAATTTTAATTTAAACTTCCATTCCGGAACAATAAACCTAAAAACAGTGACCTCAATACATTAAACATTTTTTGGCTTGATGATTAAATTAAAGACAAACCAATGACAAATTTGAGGATGAGACCACTAAAATACAAAATCTTATCGAAAATCAAATAATTCCGTGTGAAATATCGTAATGTATTGTTAGGTCATGATATTTATTTTAGCCAATTAATCATAGGCTTGGGGTCTTTAGTTTACATTCCAGTGTCAGTTATTATTTTGGATCGATATACTGTTTGATTGTTTAAAAAAATATATTTAAACAATGTACGTAAAACAATAAATGTAAAACGTCGTTGGCATCTTTGTAGCCCCTTAGAAAATGCGATCCCACAGAAAAAACATCTCTCCTAGATCATAAAAACAACTTTCGATACTGCTACGTACTAGTTTTATAGTTCAGCCCGCTGGTAGGATCATTCTAAATTTGGACTTCCGCTCGTTTCCGAGGCTTGGATTTATGCCATGACTAAGACGACCATAAATGAAAGAACATTGGGCTAAACATCAGGTGTGTGATTAAAATCCCTGTGCGTGTGTGTGTGGTATATATATTATTATTATTATTATTATTATTATTATTATTATTATTATTATTATTGTAGTATATATAATATTTTGAAAATATTGTAATTCAGCCTGTATAAATTTACACAAAGAATATTAATAATTAAACTGAACGGGGAATGGAAAGTACCATTTTAATTTGGTTTACTCAATAGTTATCATCGAAGGTCATTTACAAAGACAACCTCAGCCTTCCCTTGGTGGTAATTTAGATTACGCGGATCAGAAATCACGTGCCCAAATCACTCTGAGGAAGCTATTAGCGGCCCAGCTACTGTCCTGCTATCCAAAGGTATCCAATGAGCGCCACTTACGCGGATCTACGATGGAACGGTAGCTGAACACTGACAGATCTCTCTGATGTAAAAAGACACAAAATTGCTTGACGCAGCTTCCCGAGGTCCTAAGAAAATGAATCCAGGAAACATACTTACACATTTGGTTGTATTTTTAAAAAATACAAAAACCTCTTTTTCTTTCATGACCAACATGAAATACACTGAAAATGTATAACAATGTCAGCCACGTGAAACGCAAGTCGGGGGCAATTTCTTTAAAATAATATTGGACATATGATTTTAAAATGCACTGTCAAACCCACATGTTAAAGTAAAGGTTATATGACCTGCTATACATACGTGCAATAAAGTGTGAGCGAAAGTATAACGTCGATTGATGGAAATGACGCATTATTATTACAAATCATTGGTATAGTTAACGACTTTCATCTATCAAATGAAATACTAATCAACGTATTGCAATTCACATGGGTAATTTTCTTACTCCGCCGTATAACTAATATTTAACCTAGATAAATACACCATATAAGTGTTCAAAGGCGTTGGACGCGGTGACAAAAAGTATTTTAATCCGTAATAATTAGTTTTCCTTTTTTTACTGAGTGGCGTCTACGCGTCGCATGAGTAGAGTTCTGCCCAACGCCAATATCTTATTCATTCAAAGGATCCAAAAGATATGAACTAGGCACTTAATTACAGTGTTTGTACAAGTTGTGCGTAGGGATTATCTATTTTACAGTATTATGTTGACTAATCCCTGCTTTTAAATAATAAACATTAAAACGCCTAACCTTACTTCAGTGATCATTTTTCCTGATTACTTTGCGTTGTTGGCTGCACTGCCAAAGATGATGATGCGTTCTCACTAAATGCAACAAAACAACAAAACTTAAGTTAAGCGTGACGTTGCAGAGATTGTTATGAAATGCTACCTTTATCTGAAACACTTTTTCCATGCGATCTTAATATTTCATCTGCCAGGGATACACGTTTACTAAAGTATTAAGTAACATTTGCTTTAATGTACAATTTACAATTTGAAGAACAATTTAATCACATATATATTACGTAGGCCTAACCCACCTAACGTGAATCACTCATGGAATATGCAATATAAAAAGGACTAAATTAGGAAACGTTTTAAAGAAGGAACTAATCAAAACAGTTTTTCAGTGTATGCAAAATCCAATTTACCTTTAGAAACTGATTTAAATTACGGTGATACACGTAAAGTAGCTCAGGAATACATTCAGAGAGCGTCAAGAACGTTTTGTATTGGTAGCCTATTCAGTGTGGATTTATTAAGGATAAACACATCGCTGTAACCTAGGTATAACGATTCAATTTTGTATTTTTACATCTTTGTTTTCGATGTTTGTCAATTTACTCCATTCATAACAAAAACAGCCTAATAAACCGTTCTCGTCGTTATTCAGTTGCTTGAAGAATAACAACTTACCTTGCGAAACATGTCGTAATTGTCCATTGTGCCACATAAATAAACAAAGAGTAATGATACACATTCTTTAAGTAACTTAAGTGCAAAGGGCGTGTTTAAGCTAATGGAAACCATTGCCGTGCCCCTCTTTCGGTCTTTCAAATTGGGCGTTTGAAGACATGCGGTTTGGGACCAGGGAGGAAGACGCTGTCCTAATCTAAACATCACTCTGTTGATGGCAAACGGATGAGATTATCTCGTCTCTCTCTTTAACCTTTCTTTCCCCTGGTTTTAGCAGCACCCAAGCATTTGGCACTGGCGCCTGTATACTTGGCTACTTGGCCACAACTGACAGGAGACAAGAGGCGAAACATTTTCTTTTGTTGCAATACCTCGAGATGTCATTCTACCCCTACGCCACCACCCAACCCCCCAACCCCCCACCCACGGACCAGGAAACACAATCCAGTGGAATATAATTGTAATAATAGTTTTATGTATAATTACTCAACTTTTGCTATTATGTATGATTACAAACTAAATTATGTTCAAGCACGACAGGTAGCCTAATTGGAAATTAAATATATGTCCTAAAGGACCTGTTTGGTGTCCAGCATGCTACGGTTATGCACCCAGGAGGGCGTCTTGTATGCAAGGCTGTCTGTCTCGTGGATTTCGCGACCCTGGCTCCTTGGAGTCCCTGTGACAGATCCCGCGGAAGTCCCGCTATGATCCACTGAGACCTCGCTCGATTTGCGCTCTGCTTTCAATCAGTCCTCACCGCGAAAAGCTGTAAAGAGAAGCTGGATAATAAGGTGAGAAAATCAGAGGTCTGGATTCCATCCAGTAACATTTTGTTCTTAACACACTTTCCTCTTCTTTGTTTCAGAGCCAGATTTAGACCGTAATAAAATTTATGATGAAGTGTCGGTGACTATAACTGTACGAGAACTAAACCAAGCTAATAATGACTACCAGGAGCAGTTTGCGAGTTTCTTATAAAACCTCATAACTGTTATGATTAACAAATACATTGAGGCAGGTGCAATTTCTATTATTATTTTTAATATATTATTGTTTTCTTTTGTATATTTGTTTTATTTTATTGTTTTCGTTTAATCACAGCTTAATAATATATCGTTTAATTAAAGCAAATAAATACATAAGCCAAAGTCCAACATTAAATGCTCGCTATGTTTACATTTATGCTCTCAAATATTTACCATAATACCATATTTATATACCTATTTTATATTGTTCCATGTAGGCCTAAATTAAATAAAACGCCGTTTGTTTGCGCTAAAATTTGCCATGGGGAGTATTTAATGTCAATTTTTAAAAATGTTTAAAACAAAGCCCCAGCCTCCAACAGGGCACTTACAGTTTTCTTACAAACATTTATTTACCTGCACCCACACCAAGAAGGTCGTTCATAAGCCAGTTATGTAAGCCTATAGGTGTCCCCTTAGCAGATGGATTGTGTGTGTGTGTGTGTGTGTGTGTGTGTGTATATATATATATAGTATAACTAGTTATACTTATTTACTTATATATACCGGACGAGCCTAGTTCAAGTGAAAGTTCAAATTTGAATTGATTAAACTGTACATCAAGGATAGCCTGTATTGCCCCATACATTAGTTCACAATGCTTTGACGTAAATAAGAAGCATGGCTATGTTGGCTTTCTGCCTTGTGTCTAGAGAAGAAAATCCTTTCTGTGTGGGTGAGTGAGAGGAGAGGAACAGAGCCATAAAGCGACAGAGACACAGATACCAACAGATTATATTTTCTAAAAACGTCAATCAGTTTTCCTGGAGGAATTTTAATTGCTATTGGGGCCCTGCTTATCATCTGAAAAAGGTTTATTAATAAACTAATGATAACGACAGTTAAAAATTACACCAGCTGACCAAAGCATACATATATGCATACTTTTCCTTGTATTATAAGTAGTAGAAGTAGTATTCAATTTTACAGACAAAATAAATTTAAATTTAAATGATTAAAGCGATATATGCACAGAATGCAACCAGAAAGGAAAAAAGGGGGTTATAGGGCATATCTGAGTAGACTTGTTAGAATCTTATGTTAACAGGCTGAGTGGTAGAATGAGCAGACATTATAATTTCAAATACAGGATATGATGAAAAAAAACTGTTAGAGCAATAATTAGAGATATTACTGCTTGATTATAAAATCTTAATATCATATTAACAATGAGATCAGTGACCTGTTCTCATGTTTCTAGGCAGGAGCACATAATCTAATAAACACACCTAAATCGTTTATAGAGTAGTCTCAATCTCAGCTGAAAGGTCATCTGATAAAAAATACCGGCAATTCAATATGATTGCTTCCAGATTCAAATGTGTCTCAAGGGTTCTCCACCACTTCTTTAAAATATATTTGCACAGGGTACTCTATAGCCTATGTACACTTATGTGAGATGAACAAGTAGTACATTAACTCAAAAATACAAATAAAGTTAAAACCGACGGAATTGATGAATTCCTTCTGCGTGTTTACTTGTTCTATCTTAAGTAACGCCCCCAAGGCCATGTGAGGAGGAAAGACTCAACCCTCTGGAAGTTGGCAAAGAGGAACATATTAAATATGCTTCACGGTACTAGTCATCATTCTTGATCAATATTCACCTGATGCACGGCAATCCAAGTAAAATTAAAAAAAAATGTTGTTTGCGTCTCACAAAGTATTTGAGCAATGATGAGACTAAATGAGCTGGTGGAAATTTTGCTTATGATGTGTGAACAACACGCTATCATATAAAATCATAATCTTGTCGAAAAAATATTTGTACAAATATAAACTATTCGTCAATCTTAATCGTAATCTCCCAATATTTGCTCACTATTCTTTGCTCAGTTCGCCTGATTAGCTAATACTCATGACTATGGTGATTAGTACATTTCGATAAATATCATTTCCAGAAAATAGGTTTTAGATAAGTATTTAATATTAGTATTTAATAAGTATTAGATATTTAAAATGAAGTTCGATGAGATATTTATTTCTAAAATAACAGGCTCTCCACTAAATTTTAAGTTTTCCATAATGGTTATTCGATTAAAAAATGTATATGAAAATGTATCCGAAACGTGTAAGACACGAACACCTTAAATGCGCGCAGTTGATGACAAAATGCTTGAACGATGATTGGTCTGAAGATAAGACGTCAGAACAAAATTTTTAAAAGAAATCATCCTAATCCTCATTTTCAAATAATTTCACGAATTTTGTAATACCTATAACATGTGTATACATGTAACATGGCGCAATATATGCCGCGACTAGATCAAACGTGAACTTTGCGATATTTGCACTATGCAAAATACGAAATGTACTTTGGTGTAAGATTAATTGGCCTTTGCCCTTTTCTTAGAATTTAATTTAGCTTCTAATTTTGAACATTGAACATCTAAATCTGTAAATTTAGATTGATATAATTGAATAATTAAATCGAAATAGGGCGTTGAATCAATGCAAACTACCGTGAGCTAATATGCAGATCAATAAAAAACATGAAGAATAAAGGATTCCAGTAGTGTTGTACGATAATGGAAGTAATTTTTTGTTACAAAAAAATATGTGTTTTCAATTTTTTTTTTACATTTTTAAGTTATCTGGTGTTTGCAGCGTAGTGCCAGACAAGGAAAGTTCAATTAATCAGCAGTCGATTTCTATTTTCTCCCGTCAAAAAGAAGGCAGGAAGAGTAATGTGAAGGAAGATGAGGGAGATGGGACACTGGGGAAACAATAGAGCAGTCTCCTAGGGTTGTGTTACACAAACGCAATAATAGGCCTTCAATGTTCCAATTAAATTACCAACGGGCCTTGAAAAATTATATAGCAACCGAATCCAAATATCAGTATGTGATCTTAAGTTGTTTTATTATTGTTTTATAAGTGTATTAAAGATACATTTGTATTTTTGTGTCCCACTGTATCATCACCGTGCCTACACATTACGTTCTATACAACAAATTTTCTGAAATGTTCCCTTTGAAATCCACAAAATAATAATCTGATATGATTATTAGTACAAATGCACTATTAACACGGAAAATACTGTACATATAACGCTCACACTACCCCTCCCCTACTACTACTACTACTACTACTACTACTACTACTACAACTTCTGCTATCATTAATATGGTTGTTGTTAATAATTATCGTTATTATCAGGTCTGTAAATAAACACTATAGTCAAATTGATACGACAGCAGTTGCCTAGGCAAGTATTACAGGTATTTTATAGTAGCAACGAGAAAGTGGAGAACCTTGGTGATATTTCTGGACCGCGTAACATTTCTCCTACGCTGATAACATATAATCTAACAGTTATCCTAAAATCGTCGTCCACATATTTGGAGATCCACGTATTTGAAGAGACATTAGGTCAAATTAAGTCGAACTTTTCTCCACCCAAATAACCTACACCTATATAACGTATTAAAATAAATCACCATGTTACCAGACTATTAAGGAAAATGTTAAATTACGTTACATTACAAAGAGTTAAATACTCTATCCGATCTTTAGATAATGAATTGCTGTTGCCACTGTTGCGCAAATAATAAGTAAATTAACAACTGGAGATCATTAACATTTCATGATACCATCCATTACGCCAATAGTTGAAATACTCAATAATTCACGTTTTGAAATTACTAGTGTAAAATCTAAATCGTGGAAAATACGAAAACAGTGACCATATCCCTTGCATAATATCTCTAATTTTAAACATAATCCGCCTAAATGTAAGAGAAATATTGATTATATATCTTCTCTTTTGTAAATGGTGTGCAATAATTGGTACTGACAGGATACTAATACTACGACCATATAATGTAAAACCTTATTTTTATTCATCGCAAAATCTTGACAAAATCCTTCAATTGAACCGATTGGTTCGGTTAAAAGAATGGGGGGAGGGGGCGTAACCGGTACGTCCCCTTACCCAATTCTGGTAACTTGAGAAGTGGCTGCTTTTTATGTCACTCTCTCCACGTACTCCGCCCAAGTTAGTGACATCATAGGACAGGAGAAAGCCTTTGCCTCACAGCGACTCTCGTAACAAAACAGTCACTTGCTTTTCAAAGAAACAAGGAGCCCACGACGGTTTTCTGCAACCTTTTTGTTGGGAGATGAAAGAATGAATACATTTGTTCCGTTTACGTAAAATTACCAACAGTCTAAATCAAATATTCAAAGGCGTATATGTGACCTAAGTCGTCTTCAGCGGAGGACATTTCCTTAATGTAACCGAACAGGACGTGACAATGCTTCCGAGTCCAGTCACTTCCACGCCGTTCTCTGTCAAAGACATACTAAAGCTCGAGCAGCAGTCTCAACAACAGCAATCCGCGCATCTGGAACACCCACGCTCCCATTTGCATCAAGAGCTGCCACAACCCCAGCAACATTTCCAAGCGCCTCCTTCGTGCATGCTGGCTGCCACGAAAAGCCCCAGCTTCTCTGACGGGGAGGAGAACATGTCCTACCTAAATGCGTTAGCAGTGCGAGATGGCCCGGTCGAGGCCAGTCTCTCTCCGGAGATGTACGTCCATTCCGCGCTTGGACACCTGACCGACGCAAAGTTAGAAGCCGACCTCGGTGACCAGGATACCAGTGAGTCGCTAATTTATCCTTTAATGCTTTTCTTAAGGAATGCTCCTTTTCTCCTCTAACAAAGCACGTCATGGCTCCACAAACAAACTACAGTTGGAACCATACCCTTTGTGAAAAACTCTCGTTTAATAGACACGACTAGTCACGTTGAGAAAAAACGAAATTGTTACGATAATAAAGTTTTTCTTGCTGTTTTACTTCATTTAGAGATGCGGAGAATATTAAGAGAGCACATAAGAGCAATGCAAAGATTATACAATACACAACAATGATTTAAACCAAAAAAATCAACGCGCTGAAACCGTATAAATACACTTATATATTATATATTATATAAATGGCAACTTATTTTTTCATTTCCATGTATAAATTATATTATTTAAACACAAATAGGGGCCCTCGTTTAAGCTATTTGTTAAATGAGTTGCATTTTTAGAAACAGCTTAATGAGAACACTTAATCAAAAATTAAAATAACCGACTGATTCAAGTTAACAAAAACTCGCGGAACAGAAGGAAGCAGGGAAGAAAACATTTGAAGTACCTGCTAAAATTTCATATTTAGGTGTTCTTACTGATGCATTACTAAAATAACTGACTAAATAATTGTTCCGCTGCGTATATAAAATTGATTGTAATGATATAGACATTGATATTATTGAATATATTAATATGAACCCAAAACAGGAATTTAACACTACTATTAATTTTGCAATCATTAAATTGACATTGCGTGTTGTGAACTGACCATTGAAAAAATGTCGCGAGTTTTTATATTGAGATTGGCGCAATGAACCTCACTTCAATGATAAACTACTTAAATAACACATTTTTGCGCCTGTTTAATTAAATCATAATACGTCATGCCCAGTTTCTAAGACGTTGCTCAAAGAGCAGAAATATATTTTATTTAATGAGAGAGAAAAATATGCTACATCAACCGTAGAGTTGCTGTTGTGTTTTACTGTTGTGTTTTTACTTTTGTGCTTTAAACGATTTCAATTTAAATTATTTTTGTAGCCTAAGACACTGGCTATTTTATTTAAAATTATCTTTTTAATTGTATACAGAGAATTGTAGTGTTGCTACCAAGTCGGGGGAATGTGAGGACGGCAGACACTTGGACTCGGATAGGCCGCCGAAGCAGAGGACTAGGCGGAAACCGAGAGTTCTTTTCTCGCAGGCCCAGGTTTTCGAACTGGAAAGACGCTTCAAGCAACAAAGATATTTGTCAGCACCGGAAAGGGAACACTTGGCCAGCACTCTGAAACTCACATCAACGCAAGTCAAAATATGGTTCCAAAACAGAAGGTATAAATGCAAGCGTCAGCGACAGGACAAGTCGTTGGAGATGGCTGGACATCATCATCCACCCCCACCGAGACGGGTGGCGGTGCCGGTTTTGGTCCGCGATGGCAAGCCTTGTTTGGGGGGATCGCAGAACTACAACGCACCGTTTTGTGGGTCAAACCCATACAGCTATAATGGTTACCCGGCGTATACATATAGCAGCCCTGCATATAACAGCAGCTACAACTGCACTTATTCCAGTATCCCCGCGCTTCCTCCCACGACAACTGCTAACGCGTTTATGAACATGAACCTCGGTAACATTGCAAACATCGGCGGCTCTACTCAGTCACCATCTCCCCAAGGAACTGCGGTTTCACCTTGTCAAGGGACGTTGCAGGGTATTCGTGCTTGGTAACTGAAACACAGGCTTCGATGTGACAAAGGTTTTACGTATAAATCAAGTTTCAATGCTCATGAGAAAAAAATATATTCACGGGTGGTTACGTAACGGCAGTATTATCGGAACAGTGTTTTGTACAGTAACCTGTTAGGAACATTTGTATTGTTCATAATGGGGGATGCAGTGCAAATCCAGATGTTTACCCCCCCATGTCATACACGAAAGGATGTATTATAATGGTCACATGAACTTGTCGAGGATCCATGCAAGAATTCAAACAGAACAGTTAGGCAGCAGCTTTGTCCTGTTATCAAAGTTAAAACACTGGATTTCGACGTGTAAACTCAACAAGGGCTTTGCGACCTTCGGAATTAAAGGTCACCGAGGAACAAAAGACCGTCCTAATGATTTCCGGTTTATTTCACACACAATTATAGCACATTTGTTGTGCTTAGAAGAAAACTGGTGTGGTCTGCTGGAATAATTCAGCAGAACGGCATATGGTATTAAATTCAATTACCAAAACGTTTGTCCTTAATTTTGATTTACAAAAATAGCGTGTTGGACTATCAATAATACTACAGAACATTATCAGTTTGGAGGATACTGAAACCCACAAAAAAGGAAACGCTTGATATTTTTCTGGTCAAATTAAGGACAAAGACCTTGGCGATTATATTAACTGTTGAAATGACTTGCTATGAATAGGTTTAAAAAAATTATTTTATTTTTTTAACAAATGAAACGGAAAATAGTTTACAAAATATTTTTTTCTCTCTCTCACGAGGAACTATAATATTTATAAAGTAGTGTAATTTTCAAAATCTTTTATTTTCCCCTGAATTTCCCCTCTATTTAGGTTTAGATGGTGGAAACGTTTGTTTTATCCGCTTGGTTCACGTTCTTCCAACTACATAAAAACAGCCATGACGCTTTTTACTACCCCGTGGAATATGTTACATTATACAGACTAAAATTAAATAATAAACAAGCACATTTCTTTTCAAGTCTTTTTCAGTTTTTCAATCGAATTATTGTCAAGCAACAAACCAACTCTTCACATATGGGGATTCCGCCACGCATTTTGTATTAGTAATGTAGTTGGTTCTTCTGAGTACTGTAAATCTCCATAAATACTATCCACCGTGAACGTTTTCGATCTGTATATAGCATTTTTGGAATGTATTGCTAGGATATTATTTCCCTGTGCTTCTTAAAACACTCCTTACAATAATCCTGTATCTACTATATATCTAGCGAGAGAGAAATAGAGAGAGGTGCAACCCTTCGTTTATAAGGTGCACCTGTTTTGTTTTTTTCTTGGCTCTTGTATGGTATGTATTCCGCGACCATGATTGTCATTTTAAATTTGCGTTTTTCTCATTTGCAACATGAATGTGTTTTCATAATTCAATAGATTAAACTCTGCAAGAATGATGACCATTTCAATGGTGCTTCTGGTATTGAATTGTGTGAAGATTAAGTTTACATACTAGCTCGGTTTTATATTCTTGCTTTTAAAAATTTCTAGTCATTTAATTTATGTTAAAATCATAAATTGTTAAACCATTGGGAGAAAAAAAACTCGTCCGAAGAACTGCTTCTTTATTATGAAAAGCCATTCGGGCGTTAGTTACATCGATGTTTCGCTTTCTTCGCCTCTTGCCATTTACCGAAAATCTCTTGGGCATCCCAGGCACACTCGAATTAATTGTCTAAGTGCCAAATGGTGTGAAAGAAGGAAGTTTTCTACATTGAGCAGCTTTAAGGGCGCGATTAGGCATCTAAAATACCCTGAAAGAAGCAGTCCGAATTGAGTTGGAGAGTGCGAATAATGGTCCTTATTGGATTCATGGACAAAAGGTGTGTGGTAGGCAGGCCGGGTACTCAGTTTAAGAAAAAAAAGATTCCAAGAGCTGCAAGATTGACGTCCTAATATTCCACATTGACGCAGAGACGGGGGCGTTATTTTTGCTGGCCGGCTATACAGTGGATGGATAAAAATGTGTTCACTTTTGTTCCTTCCTTTTTGTTCCAAGAGAAAGGGGTTCTGAGGGAGCTCCCCAGCAGGCTCTTCCAGGCAGGCGATGCAGCGGGAGGCTTGTGTCTGAATGCTGGGCCATTATTGTTACAAGTTTAACCATTTCTTTATTGGAAAAAATAGAGAGTGCAGAAAGTGAAGGGGGACTCTGTGGGACAGGAGGGAGAAAATGAATTAAACAACGCGGACAATGAAGGAAGACCATACGAACAAGGTCACCCAATTAGCGCAAAAGCAAAGTTAAGGTGTAACCTAACGAGTCACCACAAGACGTTTTGCGTGTGGCTACCGCATACTTTTTTTTTATTAATGAATATTTTTATTTTGTAACGTTATTTAAGGGTAACCATCACCCAGAAAAGTGCATCATATAAAGTGTCTATTATCTTCAGTTTTGTTAAAACAGTGTACTTCAACATGAATATAGTGAAGGTTAGACGAATAAAAAGTATCAGAATGCCTTACGATATATATAGCAGAATAAAAGCAAGAATTCAATTTAAATTAAATTAAACAATTAAAACGGCGTTGTGTTCAAAGTGCTTAAAACTTCGGTGGAGCCAATTATTCATGAAATATGCAATTTACAGTTTCAATGTAATCAAGTTTCGTGGTCACACGCATATGCCACATGTATTCTCAAAACCCTGTATGCAAAATAAGAAATCAGGCAGGCGCTGTCCTACGGTAACTAAATATAATTTATTCATTATTAATCAATTAATTGTAATGTGTTATTACTTTAATTCGGCATCGAATGAATATTTTAGCAACTATACATTTGATTAAAATGCTAACTAGTGCTATGGTTTTTTTGTATTATATTTGACAGTTTGTTTCTTCTTTCCCGGCACGACTTCTACTTTCCGTTACGAAACTCACTGACGACCGTGGGTTAAAATACAGAACAGGCGTCGCGGAAAACTGTGGGAAACTGCAGAGCCACATACCACGCTAGGCAGGGCGCGAGATGGGAAGCAGAAATGAAACAGACAAAGTTAAAACTGAGTCCGGGCAGAGAGTGGGACATTAAACAGACAGTCCGTAGCCGTCATAGATCCCTTCGGAAGCTACTAAAAGTGAGGCAGGGAGGCTACGGCAAGAAAAGGAGAACATGTCAGCATAAGTGATAATGGAAAATAAAATAAAAAATTAAACAAACAACTATTGGCGAGGGAAGCGATGAATTGAACTGGGTAAAAACCGATCCATCCCAAAAGGTGCACCGAGAGTGTCCGGCTGCTACTAGTCCTTCCGAAGATCCTAGGGGGTGGGGATTCTGGCGGATCATTCAATGTCAGATGACAAATGCGCAGTTATCACGACCTTTGATAATACTGTAACTTTCATATTGTATGCAAAAATGTATACACATTTTAAGTCAAAAGGTATTAAGGCCAACAAAACAATAACAATTTTTATTATTATTTAATTTATCATAGACTTTACACTTGAGAGTAGTTATAGCCCCTACGCATGCATATGCATTAAATACAACTTTACATTTCCATAAAACTAATAAATGTTACTCATTTGTTTACTAAAATAATAACCTTTCTGGTTTTTATACTCAGCTATTTTCGGGGTGAATTAAGAGTTTTTCGAATAAGATTTTAACTATTTGATAGTAAGCCCCCTACCCATTTTATGATGTCCGAATTTCTTTGAATATACTATAAACGTCTTGGTTCTGACTAAGCTGATTGGTCTTCAACGGACTCTTAAGGTTCCATTGCATTAAATTTTAAATTACTACTTTAAATCCTTGAAATACTTTGTCTAATGTCTTCTTCGCTTGTAACGCGGTACAGCAGTGATTTCACCAGTAGTTTTGTTAGTACGACAGTAAACCATTCGTAAATCCCCACTTTCAGCCCACGGGGAACAGCCCTATCACATCCAGACCATCGGGCGCAAGTCTCCTATTATTTGCCAAGATTTAAAATACGACGCCAAGTAATCCCGATTGAATCTACATTTTTTCCGCTTGCATCCATCACGGGGACTCTACTACAACTCTTGCTGCCAACCTCTTGTTAAGATAATGCTCGATATCTCTAATGCCACCACTATTAACAGAGATTAATTGGAATGTAAACAAAGCATAGTAAGAACCCCCCCCCCACCACCACCACCACCACTGTCGGACTGATAGCGAAGGTGTACTCTTCCATCACACTGCCCGAGTGACATACTTGGTGTTAGAATAAGTGGCCCAAGGTGGTATGTAAATAGAATTGGCGACAGCACGGCGACGAGGGGGGAAGCAACCTCTCCACAGCGCATTCACAAACTTTCTGCCTGAAAGTATTAAGATTCGTATCTATTCTAAAAGCACAGGCAAGTCCGATTCTCTCGCAGCGTCCGGTCTCTTAAAACAACAGTACACTCAAAATTGCGTGGACACTCGAAAGAAAAGACGAACAGAAGAGAAATTAAGGCTATCCCTAAATAGCTTTTGGCTTGAGATTCAAAGTCAACCGTCGCTTTTAACTGTTATAAACACAACAGTTTTGCAGTGCCAAACTAGCAAAAGATATTTACAAACACTAATTATCTATAGACATAATTTCGAAGCGATTAGAACTTGCAGACTTTCCAGAATCCAGATGATCCCCACCCTTCCCTACTCAAGTTCTAAGAACTAGAAGCTGGCTAGATGGCGGAAATTAAGTAGCCTAAGGGGGGAGAGTATTCCAGTTCAATTGGTCTTGTGCACAATGTCGGCAATCTATAAGCAACCGTCATATGGCGACTGGTATAAGGGGCCTTTATAAATCCAATTTTTCCAGCAATGTAGCATTATTCCTCCATAAAAAGCGCCCATTGTCTCAAATAGTTAGACCAAAAGTAGTAAGCGCTTTCTCAAATATTTTTTTCTTCTTTCTTCCCCTTTTCAATATAAATATTTACACAACACAACCGCACGCCGATTTGTTATTATATTCTATTTGCAGTCGGAAACATTTAGACTATATTACACTGCAATAATCCAAAGACCACTGAAACATTATCGGCCATTATCTTCCTTAATATCGCAGCAGTTGCGGAGGCGTCTTCTCTCTTTATTTCATCAAGAGTCAACATTTTAGAGAAAAAAAAAATATA